>VZTY01032345.1:83438-98789 GCA_013400935.1 Turnix velox
CAAAGTTACTGAAAGAGAAATTAGTCCTGAGTTGCTCAAACCAGAACACTTCTGTAGTGGTGTAAATAAGTGGCATTGCCCTGAACAGATCATATTTACATGTCTTTAAAATGAACTATGGCAGGTAGATACTTACTAAGCTACACATACTGCCTCAGTCTCACATACACATATCCTTCAGCTAGGATAAAGGCCTTCATTAGACATTTTCTTGGGGCTTCTGTCAACGTTTAACAACCTGTGCTCAAAGGTAGCTCTGCTGTGGTTCAGCTAAGTGGCCTTGGACCAGGCTTCTGCATGACAAAGAGATGTAAAAAGGGAGGGGCACTTCCTTTTGCTCAAGAGCTGCACTTATGCTGAAGCTCTCTATCCTTGCCTCACCAACGTCACAGACAAGCCAGCGTCTGGCCACCTATGGGCTGGTCCAGACTATGATCCACCTGGGCTGCTCTTGGACTTTCCTCATCACTGCAAATTTGTCTGATGTTGGCTAGCTGACCCTGGTTGTTGGTACTAAACCAGGTTCTGACCCAACTCTTTCTGGCTTGACATCATACCTCCTTGTTACTTGGATCATCACTAGCAATCTGTACTCTTAGCTGAACCTCATAACCAACACCAGATCCCCTTTGCTTTTCTTGTTTGGGTGCTGTGGGGCTGCTCCTGTATGGCACTGAAGCACTGCCATGCCTGCCTTACTGTCACCCCACTGCTGCCAGCTCACCTTGCTGCTTCATAAAAGGTGTTTCTTCAAAGGATGCCACCTCTCACCTACCACTAGTATCACTGCTGTCAGTGGGACTGTCACCATCCTTGTTACCAGTAGCTTCAGCACAAGACAGACAATAGCCATACAGATTACTGACTCTATGTGACACTGTTTTTAGCTAAAGATTTTTGTTAAAAAGTGGTCTTGAGCCAGCCTCCTAGTGCCACACATTTCTGCAAACAAGATAAATTAAGAGACTGAGCAAGAAATCAGTAACTGAGACAAAGAGTCTGTTTTCTTAGACAGAGGGCAAAACCAAGCAGTGACACACACAACCCCTCTTGCGTGATCTCACTGCGCTGTTGGTCAGATAACCAGGGAACCTCAGCAACCTGCAGACACTGCACTGCAGAAGCCAAAGTAAAATTTAAAGTGGCCACATACTCAAAGCAGACATGGGTTGTTTTTTGTCACCTTATTTCTGTCACCTTCTCAGCTGAGTCTGGCAACTCTGTGTACCTTAGCAGATGCTTTTCCCACCTCAGCTCTAAGATTCTCTCCTCTTAGGGCTTTACCTCCACCTATCCTTGCGAGACCATATTCAAACACATGAGGGCTATGACACTTCTCTTCATTTTTCCAGTTCCACAAGTTCCATTTTTTTTCAGTTTCAGTTGTACTACAGGACACATGGACTGTACATGCATAGTTTGTCTTGTTGAGGTTCTTTCTCACTCCTGGAAGGTATTTGGTACAAAACCTAATCCTTGCTGGCAGCCTCAGACAGCATCACTGTGAAACAGAGCTATATGAACATGAAGGTGACCATTTCAGTTAAGTCCAAGCCAATCAGTCTGCATTTCCAAGATAATTAATTAGTACTTTATATATAAAGAGGGCCAGCATACAGGAAATTGTTTGGATGTGGCTGATCTCACTGAAATGGTACTGGCTTCTTGCATCTAAAATACTCCCACTGCACAAGTTTGCTTGGCTGCTATTAGGTGGTGTGGCTTATCCAGCATTGCTCCCTTATTCCAGTATTGAGTCTTGTGTACCCAAAAGCACAGTTATGCCTTCTGTATATAATTACAACTCTGCCTACTTACCTAGAAGGCTGTCCTCTGCTCGGACATTTCATCCTGAAGGAGAAAAACTCATGCTTCTGAGATATCCTTGCGTTGTCTCATCCACATTCAATATATGACTTTTGCCTCTTTTCCTGCTCTTCTAGCAGAAATGGCTAAAACTTTCTGATTCAACTGCTCTGTGTCCAAGAGTCTGTTCACCAGCAAGCTCCCACTGTACAGCAATGCAAAACATCAGGCTCCAGCGGCACTCATGGGTATCACAACTGACAGCTCCCATTTTCTAGAAACAGACACTTTTCAGTGCATTCAAATGGGTCACTAAGCCCCATTTCCTTTATTTTTATGTAAAATTATTACAAAAGTTTACCTTTCTGGATGTCAGTGTGAACCCATTTTGTATTCAAGCTGAAATAGTGTAATCATTGCTGTGTCTCACGGAACTTTTCAGCATGTTCCACTAAATTTTCTTCCCCTCCCCTCAGATAATGCAGTACTTTCAATGCACAGCAGTGAGGTTTCCTGAAGGTCCACGTTTTAGAAATGTTATACTAAATCTGTTCAGTTTTTGGTGGATAGGAATGCCATCCTATTTTTATTTGACTTTCACCAGTAAACAGGAAAAGATCCCACAATTTCGTTTTAAAAATAGAACTGTATGAATTTACAGCGCAAGTCTCTAAGCTGAAGATGAAGAACACGTGACAAGAAGTGATTTTTGTGCGTGCTGGATTATCTGCTTCGAAGAACTGAGCTACCTATTGAGAATCCATCACTTTTTAAAGGAATCTATACTGACTCTACCCGTTTTTTGAGGACAGGCGCACAGCAAAGCCTTTCTGGTCTTTTCCTTATGGATCCGCCACTGCAGCCCGTGCTGAAGACAGACCGGCAAAGCCCAGCTCACAATTTCCGCTGCCGCCGCCGAAGGGCCCACCCTGACGTACCAGCCGGGAGCGACCCGCAGAGCTCCCACCCGTCTGCCCTTTTCCAGCCCCCCTACTGCCTGCGGGCTTCACATCAGCTAAGGCTGGGCACTCTTGTGTGCTCTGGGAAGAGCCGCCCACTGCCCTCCACCCCTCGCTCGCTCGCCCGCCCGCCAGCGACAGCATGGCGCACGCTGCAGGCGCCGGCGGGTGGGGTCGGGTCGGGTCAGGCTGGGCCGTGCCTGCCCCCGAGCTCGGTGGGCCGGCGGCCAGGTCCGCCTCTCCCAGCCTGCATTGCGCGGCGGCACGGCGCGCGAAGCGGCGGTGACGTCCTCAGCCCCGTCACCGGCTCACGCGGCTGAGTCACCTGCTCGCCGCTGCAACGCCCGGCCATTGGTCGCGACTCCGGCGCGGCGCGTGGTCCCGCCTCCTCTCGCCCGGCGGGCTATAAAACCCGCGCCGGCGCCCCCTCTGCGCCTTTCGCCCCGGGTGTCTGAGAGGAGAAAGATGCATCGACTCCGCTCACGGGCCTTCACGGGGATTTCTGCCTTCGCCGCTGGTTCGTCCTTCGCCTCTTTTCGCCAATCACCTCCGCTGCCCCGGCCCGAGAAGTCGGCCTCGCTGAAGCGTTGGAGTAAAAAGCAATCCTGCTCTTCCATCGGCTGATTGTCGCTGATTCCCGGGCGGGGGGGAGCGGACACACCGAGACCCAGAGAGGGGCCACGGGAGCCAAGCCGAGCGCCGCTGCGACCATGCCCAAGCCGAAGAAGCGGGGGAGCAACCACCAGCGCGGAGCCGGTGAGGGCGGGCGAGGGGGCTGAGAGCGGGCGGCCTGGCTGGATATTGAGTTCGCCCGACGGTTCCTTGGGGCAGGCCGCGGCCGGTTGGTCCGCCCCGGCTGGCTGCAGCCCCCCTCCCTGGCGGGATGTGCGGAACGTGGCGGCGCAGCAGCTCCCCGCCGGGGAGGACTGGGCCCGGTGGCCCCGGCAGGCTGACAGGAGCCGAAACCGCCACCTCACGCCAATCTGTGCGCATGCGCCCGAGGGCGCGGGCGGTCCCTGGGAGGCGGCGGGTGGCGGCTGTGCCTGGCGCCGCCGGCGGCGGACAGCGGCACCCGAGGGGCAGCATCCGGTGTCGGCGCCGCCGGGGGCTTCCTGGCCGCCTTCATGCCGAGTGGCGCCCGGCTGAGCCTGGGGAGGCTGGGCACGCAGCATCGCCTGCGTGGGTCCTTGAGGGCCGGGTGTGGCGGGGGGGGANNNNTGGCGGGGGAACACCATGGAGCTGCTGCTGTCGCTCAGTGTCATTGCTCTGGGTGTAGGGCAGTGCATTGTGTTCCTGAAAGGCTGCGGTGTCTCTGAAAAAATTGCCATCCTCTTAGCCTAAAAGAGGATAAAATAAACAAGTCTCCTATTGATCCAGGCTGAGGTTTTGTAGCGTGGTGAGCCGTTCTGATTTCAGCCATCATGGTCGTGAGCAGCGTTTGCCTGTAGTGTCAGATGCTCAGCAAGTGCTCTTTCGTTTTGCAGCTGCTTTTGTTCTGGCAGTCGATCTTGTTACTCCTGCCATTGAACTTTGCTTGCTTGGTGTCACTAGAATCAAGAAGGTGACTGCACCAGAGCCTTGAGTGTCCAAGGTTCTTGGCCTGTGCATTGGCCAAGGTTTGCCCTTTGTAATAGTAGGAAACAACAAGGACAATGGTCAGCAATGCAGGGATAGCTTATAGCTAGCATCTGCGAAACTTCTGATGTGTGAATTTAGCTTTATTGGAAAGGACTTACACAGCAATCAGGTCGCAGTTGATTTTGTCTACATAACTATCTTTTGGGGCCCTGGTAGTCAGGAGGCGTCCCTGAAGCTGACGAACATCATGCGCTGCCTTAAAATAACTCAGAATCAATCGCACAACAAGAAAATAAGTAAAAGAACGTTTCAGAAGTATGCAAATTATGTTTGTGAGCTTTTGGAGCGGTAAGAGTGAAACTATTCTTGTGATAATCTACTTTAGTAGATGCTAATTAAGGGATGGTGATAAAAATTACAGGTCAAAATCTCTTAACTCGTAGTGCTATAACAATAACACAGACATGACAAGTCCATCTGAGCTCTGGTGAAAGGATAGCATTTTTTTCAAAGACCGAAGTTACCGAACTGATCCTAATCGGTGATCCTGATTGGAAAGCTTTTTTCCCTCCCTTCTTGAAGCATTCTGTATTCTGGCTTGTATTTGTAGTTCTGTTCTAAAATTGGGTTGGACACTGCTGATGCTGCGCATACTACACTTAATCCTGTAATTCCTGCACTGTACTGGATGTTTGCCTAAATATTTAACTTACACTGTCTTGGAATCTTCAGAATTGGGAAATAAAAACTGTATGGCATTCCCTTTACATGGGTTATCTGAAGAGTTTAAATAACATAAATGCTGATTTTCAAGCATAGCATTTTAACACTTAAAGCATAGCATGGGAAACTACATTAACTTGAAGGTGACTATAAAAAGGTATTAAATCTAGGGTTGGGAATTTTACCAATACTTTGAAAACTAGGTGAGCTCTTCCCTGCCATTCATGAATTATTTTCCAGAGCAAAGCTATTTGAGTCTTTGGCCCAGAAAGGAGTAAAGGATCTAGAGAGGAAGGAAATGTGCTTTCTGTGTCTGGTACAGTGATGCTGAGAGGGTTGTACTTTTTGTGTTCAAATCTTTTTCTAAATAACGACAAAGCTATTGTATTCATCTTTCCATAAGGTGGTCAGCCCAGAAATGTGCAGCCTTTTAGTGATGAAGATGCTTCAATTGAAACTATGAGCCACTGCAGTGGCTTCAGTGATCCTGCTAGCTTCACTGAGGATGGTATGTTCTTTCATTTCTATCTATTCATCTTTTTAAAAGATTGAGTTGACTTAAGAGTTACTAGACTGTAAGTAGCAGTAGCAAAATAAATGCTATTAATTTTGTCTGGTAAGAAAACAGTCCAGATTTCACGAGCTTCTCATGAAACTGTTAAGCTTCTTTCTATTAGAATTATACAATGTAAACTTTTGGAGATGGTAAGAATTTTAAGGTGCATTTGAACATCCTGATTTTTTAACACAATGATTTTTGTAACACATGGTTGTGTTGATAAGAGCTGCAGAATATGGAAGCAGTCACATTTGCCTGTACTGGACTAGATTTGTGCTCTGTCTCTGCCTACCATCTCTGTAGCCTGAACTCCTCTCATGTCATTTTGCTGGGAGGAGAGGACCTGAAAACTTGCTACAAAGGAATAAGACAGGGAGCCTTCCCTGTGAATAGCTGTATCTTTTAATAGATCTACTGCTGCAGAGGCTTCTGAAGTTCTGCCAGACAGGACAGGCCAGGCTGCTTAGGCAGTACTCGCTGCATCACCCGGGAACAGCCTGCTGTAGATGTGATGCACTGAATGAAACTGTGTTGCTGATAGTGCTGACTGATCAGTGTCAGTTGTAGCAAATTTATGATTAGCTTCCTCATTCCTTCTTGACATGCTTAAGAAGCAGATACAAAACAGCACAGATGTATCAGTTGATTTTTTTATAAAAGTATTTTGAGGGATAGTTTATTGTAGAGTGAATGCCAATCTGTTGTGATATAGAAAAATTATGTAGCTATTGTTAATATACTTTCTTGTTAGTAATGCGTCTGCTAGTAATATGTGCCAGTAGGACTAAACTATTTCCTCTGAATCAGGGCCTGAAGTTGATGAAGAAGCCACTCAAGAAGATTTAGAGTACAAATTGAAGGGATTTATTGATCTTACTTTGGACAAGAGGTATAGTATGTTTTGAAAGCAACATGTTTATACAGTGTTCTTGTTTTCCTCTGATGTATATTTCCCTTATTATATCTTAACTTTTCCATATGCTTACTGGCCATTATTTAATTCTGTGGGAGGACTTGGATTCTTCTCTGAATCTGAGAAGACCTTTTTCCATTGGCTAAGATTTTGGATAAGGGATAAATGGGCTTTCCTTTCCTAATAGTATGAAGTAGAGTGACTTAATTGCTAGCCTGATGTATTATTGCAAGCTCTGTCTTCAACTTAAGGTCGTCTGCCCCTGAGGAAGGAGGGAATTTGTAGCATTTCATACTTCATGGCGCTTATGTGGGTTACTCTTCTCTTGAACACAGATGAATATAAACTGCCACAGGTAAAAAGGCTGAACTTGACTGGTATGTGTGAATTTATGTCTTCCTTCTCTCTCCTTACAGTGCAAAGACAAGACAAACAGCTCTTGAAAGTCTAAAAAGTGCGTTTTCTTCCAAAATATTATATGAGTTTGTCATGGAAAGGAGAATGACACTAACTGATAGCATTGAACGCTGCATAAAGAAAGGTAATTACCGTGCTTGTTATTAGTAAATGATCCCTATGAAATAACTTAATGCTTAAAAGGAATTAAGACTGAGTCTTCTCTGGAGTGCTTAATAATTTAGCTACATTAGCATTTCCTTTTTGAATTTAGATGTCATTTTAACTGACTTAGAAAATTAAGTGAAAGTATCTCCTGAATTTCTGAATTTCCATTTGAAAGTTTTCAGATTGTAAAGGAAGGGAGCAATGCACACAGTGATTACTCATCATAGTATGTTGATCTCTAGGTAAGAGCGATGAACAGTGTGCAGCTGCTGGACTGGCATGTCTTCTGTGTGTGCAAATGGGGTCAGGAATTGAAAGTGAAGAGATTTTTAAGACCCTTGGTCCACTTCTGAAGAAGATTGTCTGTGATGGAACAGCTAGTATTCAAGCCAGACAGGCTGTAAGTAAAAAAAAAAAAACCCAAACATTTATTTGCCAGGCAGGGACAGGGACTTTTTTGGCCAATTCATTGTTGTGTAATGCAGGGCCAAAGGTTACAACACCAGTGTAAACTCAGAGTTTGACGTACGTTCCAAATGATGCATAGCAGTTTTCATTGGCTTCAAACATTCCACCTAAATGTTGAATGTCATCCTTGTTTTCCACCTACGAACTCAGAGTTCATAAATCATTGTCAGGTGTATTAGCTATGTGGCAGTGTCCTTACTGTAGTTCTGAGGGTTGAAGTTGTAGTCTTATAGGAAGAAAGTGTTTTTCCACTGAATCCTGCATTAATTCAGGATTTAATTATTAATCTCTTTAAATGTTACTCTTGCAAATATGTGTGATGAAATTGCATGTAGCAGCTCTAGAACTGCATACTCGGTACTTTCACGTGACTAAAAGTATTTGTAGTTGTTTTTTTATCCAGTTCAGAAGACTATCTAAAGCTCTAGCTAGGATTTACTTTCTGAACTTTAGAGTTTTAATATTCTCCAGCTTGCCTTTACTTGTATATAGCTAGCTGCTTCTCCTCCTGTACTCAAGCTGTGTTACAGTAGATACTGTCAGCTGGAAGAGAAGGTAGTTTGGCAATAGCTGGTTCTACAAGCAAAAGCTTTTAAAGCTTTTCCTATTTAAATGTAGTTTTGAGTCCCGTGTGGTTCAAAACTCATTCTTTGAAGAGGAGATACAGTGAAATACAGGGATAAGGAAGAGATGTCCAGGACCTCACAGCTGAAGTTGGGAAGTTCCAAGGAAGGTAGTTGAAGTCCAGTGTTTTCAAACCATTGATTGCAGTAGTGGACAGAGAGGGGAGGGCATTTTCCACTGCTGTGATTAAATAGCACATATCCATTACTGTTTCAGCCTAATTTCTGGTAATGCTCCCTAGTGTAATTTAAAATAATTGTGTGAAAGGAGTGCTACAGGCATATAGCTTCTTGGAATGGTTTTGTAAGCTACAGTAAATAATACAGCATGAAAAATGAATGTTTGAGACCTGCAGGTATTGTAAAATTATCCTGAGAGTAGAAGGAGGCTGAGAGTTAACTATTTGAAAAGAGGTGAATTAAACAGTGTGGATGACTTCTAAGGTCTTAATCTGAAGTTTCTGTTATTCCAGTTGTTAAATCTCAAAGGTCAAAGTTTAAAAGTTTTGTCAGTGGTACTATTAATGTCAAATATTAACACTTTTTTTCTTTCTCTAGTGTGTGACCTGCTTAGGGATTTGCTGTTTCATTGTCACCGATGACATTACGGTGAGGATAAATAATGCTTTTCCTGAAAAATATATTGCCAATATGGAAATCTGTGGATTTTAAACCACTTCCATGGTCTTCTTTTCTCCTGTACAGGAGCTGTACTCTACTATGGAATGCCTGGAAAATATCTTCACAAAGGCCTATCAGAGAGACACTAACGGTGTATCAAGTACTCATAATACTGTGCTTCACATCAGTGCTCTCCTTGCATGGACACTGTTGTTGACTATTTGTCCAGTGAATGAAGTGAAGAAGAAAATTGAAATGTGAGTGTCTTTCTTGGAAAATACAAGTTCTAATGACTGATTTGATCTGGAGTGAAGTAGAGTCAACACAATTTGTCCCTTAATGAAATGTGACTTCCTCCTTAGGCACTTGCATAAACTTCCAAGTCTGCTGTCTTGTGATGATCTCAATATGAGAATAGCAGCTGGAGAAACACTTGCCCTTCTGTTTGAGCTGGCACGTGAAACAGATGCTGTAAGTACACGTCAACAGCTAAATCTACTTGCACTGGCATGATAAAACGTGTTACTTAACCTGTGTTGCATAGTACCCTGGGTCTCAACAAGTGGAAGATAATTCTCTGGCTTTCGTTCTCTGTAGTGAGCCTGCTCTGATCTGATTTGGTATAGCAGTGATTCACACTATACCACACTATTGCTTTTACACTAGTTTCTGTATTGAAAGGCAAGATCAGTATAACAAACCACATCAAGCAGTACCTAAGAGTAACCAGAAATGTACTGTGCAAGCTTTAAAATCTTCATACAACACTAGTTAAAAAAAAATACCCAAAGAGATTACAGGATAAACCAGTATTGTTTACTGTAGGGGGAATGGTTGTTCGATGGTTAGTTTTTCTCCAGATGCATTGCAATAATTCCCAAACTGCAGAATTGTGCTTTCACAGCTAAAAAAGTTACTCTTTAGTAGAAACCATGTTGTCCTTCAATAACCTTATTTTAGGTACCATGAGAAGAATTAACTTCTATTGTGTGATGGTTTCACAGAATTTTTTTTTTTTACTTTTTTGGTTTTTTTGCTTTTATATTGGATGAAGTTCAAGCTACTTAAGATTTCCTCATATGCTGATAAGCTTGCTGTTCTTCAGTATTCCTTATTCTGACTTGTTTTCTTGAAGGAAACATTCTCCACTTACCCATGGCACAGTTTGAGAGCGCTGCCTGAATGGCTTATTACTCAATCAAAGGTGCTCTGCTTTGCCAGAGCACTGTCCCAAGTGAAAGGAGAATCCCAATTAAGTGGGGATACACAATACGCTAGTGGTGCATGATCTGAAAGAATATGTTGAGACAACTGTATAACTACAAACAGTAGGGATTTCAGTCTCTTGCCTATGGAAGCCAGCTCAGAAGGGAGAAAAGCCTGAAAAATTCTTTATTTGGTTAAACTGATTGCAAGTAACTCAAATGTTAAAATGCATTAATGAATGCGATGATATTCATGAAAAACTTCTTCCATTCCCTAAGGAAAAGCCCCTTAATCATTATGAATTACTCTTCTAATCTGTGCTGACTGTTAATGATCTAAAGTGCTTACTGTGTTTTGCCTTTGATTGCTTCTTTACAAAAAGCAAGTTCAGCCTAGTGAGCGGACGTGAGTGCAGAGCAGATTGACATTGAAGCAACTGTTTCATGTGGCTCTGACTGCCAGGTTAGAGTTTGGTAGTGTCCTGTTTGTAGACGGGATCTTTTGTTCTTACTTGCTTAGGTGTTGCAAATGAAACTACAGGAAGCTAGTGCCTATCTCAGTCTCTTTATTTAAAGTAACAGGTTGTGGAGGTATGTTTGTCTAGAATTTGGAGATGTCCATTTTCCTATTTACAGGGAAAGATGTTAACGTCAGAAGCTTAAAAACAACCAACTTTTTTTCCCCCCTTCCAGGATTTCTTTTATGAAGATATGGAACTTCTAACAGAGAAACTAAGAGCTCTGGCTACCGATGGAAACAAACATCGAGCCAAAGTAGATAAAAGAAAGCAGCGATCTGTCTTCAGAGATGTTCTAAGAGCAGTTGAGGTGAATCTTTTGTCTTTGAATGTCTGGATTGCAACCATATCATGATTTTTATTAAATAGAAGTAGAGGAAGAACTGACTTAAAATGAGTTTTCAAATTCTGAGCACCTATTTGAAAATTCTCTTTTTTAGAGAACATAGAATAAAGAAAGTTGAACTGTTTGTTTTGTTCCAACCTCCTTATTGAAGAGGTTTGTTTTCTTCTTTAAGGAGGTGGCAAAGCATTGCAGTGTAATAACAAAAGCGGATTTTTTTTGTGCAAAACTTGGTGGTAATGTGTTGAAATTTATCAAAAGGTTTGTTAAGTCTCATCATGCTATGCCCAGAAACAAAAAAGCAGTGTAGTATGAAGATTTACAAATGGTGCCTATGTCAGGGCCAAAGGAGTTTTTGTGTATTGGAGGAGTGGGTATCTTAATTTTTGTGCAGTAAGTTTGTGGGTTTTCATCTCCAAATTAATATAATACAGAAAGCTATTTACAGAAAGCATAACTTCTGTTTAATAAAGCCTCTATGAAACAAAAGTCAAACTTCTGTCACTTTAAATGTATTGTTCTTTATCTTGAACTTTATTAATTAGGCCTTTTATTTCAGATAATTACTTTATACTATGCTGTTTGGGTAAAACCACCTAAATATGGAAAAAAGTCATAGAAGTTACATGTCTTAGGAGCTTAGGAAAAGGTTTTGAAGTGATTTAACACAGCCTTTGAGGTTCTGAGAGGTAGAGTGAGTCATGTATTAGTACTTGTTACAGTTCATTGTGATAAGTGTAGCTTGCCGCATTTGAGAGGTTGGGACCAAATGAGGCTTGAAAGCTGACTGAAAGGTGACTCCTGCACTCAAACTGGTTTTTCTTAAGAGAAGTCAAAATAAGGAGGAAGGATAAGTCTTTTTTTCCTGACTTGAACAATATTGGGTTTAAGTCTTTCATGAGATTTAACTTTAGATGCACATTAGTTCATGATCAAATACAATCCTTAGTATGTATGTGGGGTTTTTTTTTAATGTTATGAAAGTAGTAAAAATGAAATGTTCTGTAAATAGAGTTCTGTAAGTAGTAAGAGACAAATGTTCTGTTAATGAAAGTAGTAAAATGTATACAATTCTTAATGTGTCAGAGGATTTTTAAATTAAAATCATTAGTGTTATTTCCTTTCATTTTGGACAGGAGCGAGACTTTCCTACGGAGATGGTCAAGTTTGGACCTGAGCGGATGTACATTGATTGCTGGGTTAAAAAACAAACTTACGATACTTTCAAGGAGATTTTGGGGTCAGGGATGCAGTATCACTTGCAGGTGAGCTGCTGTTCTTGATACATGCTCAGGCTGTTGTTGACTAGATGGCTATTTCCGACTGGGTTCTAGTTAATAATTCACTCTGAATTGCAAAACCATGAGTATGACTTGATATATGATAAATTTTGATTAGATGTATTAAGAGACAGCACATACAAAATAAATGCAATCTTGTTTAAAACACTTTCAAGCTTACTTGAATTTGGCTAAGTATGCCTGCTTGATAAAAGATGTGCTGTAAATACCCTGGGGGGAAAAGGGAAGAAGGAGGTACTATGGTGATCTGGAATGGTCTGGGTGTGCTGCCTCAGCTGTACCCTGGGTGTGCTAGATTAGCACTGAGGAGACTTCTCCAAGAAGCAAGAGTCTCAAGATGAAAATCTTGCCAAGCTGAGTATCTTCTTAGCTCCAAGATTTTTCTGAATTCCTGTTTCCTCTTACAGAGGAGTTCTGTAGTAATCTGGCTGTTATAGAGCTGTCTACTCTCTGCTAAAACATGTAAAAAGGAATGTAAAATTTTATTAAAAATTAACAAACACTACTTGCAACCTAATGATGATAGTATTCTAGGAGGCAGTAGATAAGTCCTTATCTCTATTCTAGGAACTGCTTGTTTACTAGTCATCTGTTCAGTTAGACATATAGCAGAGCAGGAACATTAGCTTAAGAGTATATCCTCCCAAATTGCTGTACTCATGGAGTTAGTCTTCAGTTCAGTGTCAGTTGGATTTTGAAATTGATAATTTTATGTTTTTCTTGCTTAGTCAAATGACTTTCTTCGGAATGTGTTTGAGCTTGGTCCACCAGTAATGCTAGATGCTGCAACTCTTAAAACAATGAAGATATCCCGTTTTGAAAGGGTAGGTTATTGCACCTATTACACTTGTCCTGAGTTATGTGGTTTTTGAACATACACTTTAGAGACTATGTTTGAACTTGTCACTTTAGTTCTAATAGTGCCCCATACTGTTCTGAGTGGAGCCAAACCTTGCTTTTATGCATCTTGAGCTCTTAATTTTAGATTTTCCACTGGGCATGTATTTGCTACTGCTTCAACCTTCAGACCTGGTTGCCGATTGGTTCCAGGTACTCCATACGTGAGAAACTTGAGCTCTTGGGAGAAGGCTAGATTTTGGGTAGGCACATAAAGAAACTGAGTCTTGTTAAAGATGGTACCCTAAATTCTCCAGTGTGAAAATTCATCCCCATCATGTCTGTATGATGCTTAATACAGATAAGCTTTTAGAAATGCTTCAAACATACCCTGTCCTATGCAGTACAAGTTTCCTTTAAACGTATGTATCCTAAAGTAAATCACCCTTTGATGCAAAGATACTATACTATAAATTTCAATTTATATGAAGAAAAAGATATTTAGAAGTATTTCTTAACAGTTTTAAAAGGACAAGCATTTTGAACATCTAATTAATCTTTCCTTTTCTTTTGTAGCACTTGTACAACTCTGCAGCATTCAAGGCTCGGACAAAGGCCAGAAGTAAATGTCGTGATAAAAGAGCAGATGTGGGCGAATTTTTCTAGTTTTCCTTTTCCATGGGGTTTAATTTTAAGTATTTCTTATTTAAAATAGATTTGTAACCTTTAAATGATTTTTTTAAAAATTTCTGTAGTCAGTTTGCACTCGTGTAAAGGCTTGTTGTATAAAGTCTGTAAATATGATGCATGTTGGTGCTTAGTTGCATATACATTGTATATAGCTTGATGTGAGATTGGGTGCAGGAATACACGTAGCACTGCCTTTAGATGCAACTTGCACCAAAAATTGAATACTTTTTTAACTGAGCTGTTCAGAGGGGTGAATAACTAGTCAGACTCTGTGTCAGGTAAATTAAATTAATTCAATGACCAAGTGTTTGAGTAAGAATATGCTGATATGAAAAGATGAACTTGTTTGAAGTTGTAATAACTTTCTAAACTCATCAGTGTCCACTGAACAAATATTTCTACGTAGTGTGACTTCATCCTGAAGGGGTCTATGAAATTCAATTACAGTGAAGTAGTAAATGACAAATAATCTCAGTGCAACATAAAACCAACTTTCTCATGTTATGAAATTAGATGTTTAATTCTTGGAATAAAGGTGTTGATCACTGCTTGCTTTCTGTGTGAACATGTTTTCTCTATGTAAGAAAAGATGGAACACCAGTACAACCTAAAGGATGAAACAGGGGGTGGTCTCAGTAATTCAGTAGATGCTCTGTGCAAGTACTTCTTGTGTTTTGGAAGACTTACCCTATGTCTGGTACTCCTTTCTGACTACAGAGGATTGAAATGTACCAAGAACTTGACAATTGTCTGTCTTAAGGATGGTGGGAGGCTTGTGTAATAAAGATGTTAATACCTAGATGTTTGGAGCTTCTGAACCAGAACTCTAAATGAGAACTGGTTGTCAGAGCAAATACTCCTGAAGCTGTAAGTCAAGCAGGGGAAGTAATCTTGTAACCCAAAACCACCCCACCCTATTCCCTTAAAAATACTGCTTAGTCTGATAAGAGAAAGTTTGGGTGTTGCTTTGGTTTGTGCATTTCTTTTTAGTTTCAGCCTATAGTGGACCCTATTCCAGTCAATCTATACATTCTAATTATTTGTGCCTTTGAATTTACTTTTTCAAATAATGCATCTTGTTACAAACTTTTTAGGCTTATAAAACTGAACCATACCAAGGCCTTTATCTGAGCTTTGTTATTACTAATGTGTTGTCAGTTTTAGTCACACAAGTGGAAAAGACACTTCTGTAGATGGAGCTTTTAGTGTTTGCCTGCTCAGGAGTGCCCCCATGGGAACACAGCCTCCTACCCTGCCGGTATTTTGCAAAATAACTTTCTGCAGCAACTCCTGGCAGATGGCCAAGTCTGTACTTGGCCTTTTCCACCACTGTTACTCTGTGGCTGCTGACCACAGGGATCAAGATGATCTCCTAGCTCTTATAAGGGAGAGGGGCTGTTTTGCTGCCATACGGAGAATTGATGTATTTGCAGACTTCGAGTTTAGAACTGCCATCTGCATGAGACTTTGCAGTTTTGTTATTTGGTTTGGTTTTTTTTTTGTTTTTTTCCCCTCTCCTGTTTTGAACATCCTTGTAGGGAAAGAGGATCTATGGGAGGCTCCTGCAGAAAGGGAGTACCCTTGCAATGTCTGTTACTGCCCAGTCACTCAGAATTAGTGCCAACACAGCTCATCAGCTTGGG
>VZTY01032345.1:98824-143743 GCA_013400935.1 Turnix velox
GGGGGGGCAAACTACAAGTCCTGAAAGAAAAATGTATTTATTGCCAGTTTAAAAGCGTTCAATGTTTTAGGTGTGTAGAATGGCTTCACAAAAGATTTGCCATAGTCCCTGTGTGTGACAGCTGCCTGTCCTTACAGTGGGCTGTATGTAATGTTCTGCAATGTAGGCAGGTGAAAAGTAGTGATCAAAAGGACTGCCTGTGAAGGGGCAATTGCCTGTATGCACAAAGAGTTTACCAGGACTTAATTTTTTAAGTAACTGAGGGTAATGGACAAACAAGTTCATCATATATTACTGTTCCACTTGAATTTGTATGGTATGTGGGAGGAGGAGGGAAATACCCTGTATTTTCTAGTCTGTGCCTTTAAAGCACTCATGAGTGCAGTACTGTAGATAGGACTCTCCTGCATAGCAAAGTAGTTACTCACAGCTAGTGGTGTAGAATATAGCTCTTCTGCCTAGCAAGTGAGTTTTAAAGGGGCATCATATGGCAAAAGGTTTGTGAAATATGATTGGCAGTAACAGAGCTTATTTCTCTGTGATAGGATATTATCATCAAGATAATAAACCCCCCCACCAAAAAAAAAAGAGCTGTGTATATGCTGATTTTTTTTTTAAAACAGATGGATATTGTGAAGTCAGTATACTGTGCCAAGATGAACTCTAAATATAGACAGAGGGTCAGTCTGTTTCATAGCTGCCTGCATGGGTCCTGCAGGAGCTGACAAGTTCCTATGGGTCTAAAAGCAGAGAGAGGAGTTTTCTTCGAGTGATTTTCACTGCCTGATTTCTTCCATATTGGTACATCAGCTGACCTTGGTTATGTTGTAAGTAACATTTCATTTGCCTGGGTTTTATTTCCTTTTAGATTTGATAGTTTTCTTCTTTTTTTTTTCTGTGAGGAATTTTTAGCGTGTTTTCACACCAAGTTCTAATTTTACCGCAGCAACTTCAACAGAAATTTAGAAGTCAGAGAGGAAAAAAGTCTTGAAGCAAGTTTAAAGCACAAGGCAGAGTGAATCCAAAACACCACATTCTTTAAATTTATTTCTTGTGAAAATACTCAATACTTTTGGCCAGAGACACTGATGTGTGTATCTTCTCTCCTTTGTTTGGCATGTCAATGGAATTAAACTAATGTAATGTAGACTTTGTTGAATTAATAATGGTTACCTTCACTGGAGTTACATGCAGTGAGGAAATAAGTTTTAAATAATACTGATTAAGTAAAGGTACTCACATGTATTACAGCTCAAGTTGTTCAGATGAGTATTTCCTGGAGTTGCAGGGAGTTATTAACCAAAATATATAAGAGAAATAACTGCTGTTTGGAAGCTAAAAATAACCAAAAGCCTCTGTGCCTGAGGTGGTAACTTTTAGCACACTTTTGTTGAGATGTGGAGGGTCTGTAGAGATCACAGAGCCAGTGCTGGTGGGGATGTGGCATGCAGGCTGTGCTGCCTGGCACTGCATGACAGGCTAGGGGAAGGGAAGTTGATGCAAGGGTCTGTCCTGAAGTCACTGCTGGACACTTAACGGCCACACTCTAGGTAAGAGTGACCACTGCAATGCCAGCTTTACTATGGTATCTTTGTACTCTGTAGCAGCAATTCTAAGGAAAGAAAGAATAAACTGTGATATTAAATAGAAATATAAAAGGACACACAGAGGCCAGCTGATCATCACTATCAAGGCAATGAGACCCATTGTCAGGAGTGATTGAAGCACATAATCTTCAGACTTACCGAGACTCAGTGACTATTTACTTGTCTTTGTGCTCAGATTTAGGGGAATTATGACAATCTTCTGCATTTGGCTTGATGAGGGAAAGATAGGACATTTTCTGTAAGAGCTCAGAGCTGTATTCCTCACACTTCAGGTTTGTAATTTAAGTGCTGGGTTAGGAATCTGGTGGCACTGTGTTCTCTATCACTTGGAGAGGGAGTGAGAGAGATGCATACTATTCAACTCACCTAGGATTCTGAAATCATCCTTAGGTGCTGAACACTCCATCAGCAGGAAGTTTACATCCCACGAAGTGATGGGTTACATGTGGTGGGTAAAACTGAACTTGAGGGCTCAGGCAAAATACTAAATGGGTAAGATGTATCTGACTCCAAGTCTCAACTAATCCTTGAGAGCTTCATTGAGACTGCAAGTATAAGGTTGAAAAAAACAATCTTCGAGTAATAGCAATGCTACCTGCAGGTACCTATTTTATTCAATAATTACAAAGTGAGTTCTGAGTGACCAGAGTAGCCTAAGATGCCTAATTAAGATGCACCTGCATCTCCTTATGTCTAGAATGGTAGTTTGTTTCTAGAAGACACTTTTGGAATCTGGGCAGCCTAAAGGAAACGAAGATTAATGTATGATTCATAGAGCAGCCTGCATAGGTGCTGCTACTTTTCTATATATCACCTTCCTTCATAACTGTATTCATATAAACAATCATTCAGTGATTTGTGCACTCACACTCTGCAGAGAAGCTGATTTTCCTGACTTGTCTGAAGAAAAGACTTTGATTTGTCCAAATCCAGCACCCATCTGAAATAGAACCACAGGAATAAAAACTTCACAGTCATGTCATAATATGCATAATTGGACCATGTTCTTAAGGATTATCCCCAACATTCACACCTGCTTCCTCTGTCCTATTACTTATTAGTTATTTGGTGCTGAAGGTAGAGGACCCGAATAATATCTTTCCTGGCCATGTCAGTGAACAGTTGGCTTTCACTGTGGTCAGGATACTAGCCTACATTTTACCAAGTACTGGCTAAAGCAAAAGGGTTATACAACAAAATTACTACAATTCAAACCAATGCTAGAGCCAGCCAAATAGATTTTCTTCTTCTCTCTTTCCCTCTCCTCCTCCATGTATTTATGTACACACAATTGTATGCCTGTATACATGTACTCATATAAGTACACACACATTTCTACACAAACAGAATGCCAAAATGGAATCTGATACTTATCAAAGATCTCCTAGAATAAACAATGCTGAGTACTGCATTACCCTTGCCTTCACAACCTGCTAATTGTGCTAGGCTTAGAAATCTCTCAATTCTAAGTGCTGTTAAGACTTCTCAGTACTTCCTCAGACCATGACACATACCATTATCAGTTATTTCCCACATCCATGCTTTAATTTCCCTTTTAATTTTTTCTTTTAGGTACAATGGACAGGCCTTCCTTGGAAATTAACTTGCCTGATACTCAAGAAGAAGGAAAACTTTATGTAGTTGATTCCTTAAACAACCTAAACAAACTAAATGTTTGTCCAGATGGATCCCAACATGTGCTAGGTACATATTATGATGCTTTGTGGTATTCTAGACATACAATAGCCCATCAGAATAGATCATTTGAAAAGACTGGCCACATTGTGTTGCACTGATGTCAACAACCAATTAAGCCAATACGTGTATTTTGTAATTTTCACTGGACAGCATTATTTACTTTCTAGGTAAACGTACAGCATTCTGTGGGATCATATAGGGTTCTGTGGAATAATCACATGCATGATCCTACCTACATTTCAGAAATAAATAAAGGTAGCCTAATATGTATTTTATGCATCAATTTGTAAAGTGCTTTGACTCCTTATGGGATTTTTTTTTTCCTTTTTTAAAAAAACTTTTAGTATCTGTAGCTATCTTATCCAACCAGTGAAATCCATTACATGAATTTTTCAGTTCTTAGTGTATCTATTCATACAGTAGCATACAATTCTCTCTTTCCAGAAAATTAGTGCGATCTGTGGAGTGTTTTTCAAACCTTGATAAATGGTAAATTCCTGTGAATGATCTATAAATAGCACAGCAGATGTCCAATTTTGTTTAAAAAGTAATGTTTCAAGAGTGTTGCAACACACATCAATCCTCTTGTTCAGTAGCTTAGTATGACCTGGCATAATTATATACACAGCAACCGTGGTAAGAGCTACTTAAAATACATATATGTTTCCATTGCTGTGGTAGCAACCATGCAGCAATTTCTTTACAGTTTAGATGATCAAAATGGTCCCATTGTTTGCAGCTTGGCTGGCCCCTTTGTTTGCTGATTCCTTTCAATGCTGCAACCTGTCATGTTCAGCCTGCTGAAATTGCAAGATGCACTCATTTGGTAAAGTAAGCACAGACCACTTCTGAGACCACTACTGATTACTTAGTCTGCTTGAGGGACAGCAGTAGCAGGCCCTCCCCATCCTTATTTTCATTAGAGAGCAATATTGGTGCAGGCCCTTAAAACATGGTGCATTTGTTGTGAATGTTAAGGGAATGAAAAATAAAATCCCACACTCCCAAATATTAAAAGGTTTCAGCTTATACACAGCCAGGAGTGTATTAAATGCAATAAAGAAAAACAGAGATGCTCCCAGAGATCTCCTACCGGCTCAATGAATTGCTCAGACCCAGGTTGGTTCTTTATTAAAGTGCTGTAATGGCATATGCAGCCTTCCCTCAGCTTTATCACTACCAGCTCAGTTTCAAACACCTCCTGTATTTCTACTAGCTAAAACAAGAACATGATCTAGCAATATGATTTTCACATTTGCACATGCTGCTCTCTCCTTTAGAATAGCAAGATAGCAATTGTAGGAGGAGGATTCGCAGCTAATTATAGCATTTATGAGACTGACACAAAAATGGCATGACATTAGCTCCCTGCTCTCCCCAAAATATAAAATAAACTGTAGTAAGTAATTAACCTGGTATTCAGATTTGGGATTGAACTAATCTGGCTCAAGTATGAGTATCTTTCTATATTCACATGAATTTCCCCATGGTGTTCATTTGATTTGTTATGTTTAGGGCTTATTGGTATCTCTCATTTGATCTCAACTATAAGAGAAACTCTGGATTTCCCTAATGCAGTACAGTTTCTTAAAAAGGAATGAATTATCTCATTGCTCTGATTCAAGAGCAGCATAGCAACTACTTGTATTTCATTCTTCATGTGCTTGAAGGACAACCTATGTAGCCCATGTCTATTCCATTTTTGAAAACTTGGGGGAATACGTACCTTGTTAATGAAACAAAAAAACCTAAAGAAGAAGAATAAAATTAAAAACTTTTGTTTTAAGTAAAAAATCCCATTCATCCTATCCAATATCAGGAGCTCAACTGAGATGCTTAATTTGTGAAATTAACGACCCCTGGGACACCTATCATCAAAGAGAAAAATATACAAATCTAGAGGATCACCATGTACCTAGAATGTCAGTACTTTTTTTTTCCTCTCTTTTGAAAAGGTTGAGTCCATTCAGTCCCTTAAAAAGCCTTCAGATTAAAACTTCATCACTACCTTCATACTTGTGAAATAATTGTAAACCTCTGGCTTCAACAAAACAATGCATTTCAACATCTTTGTTCACTATGTCCCAACAGCTATAACTGATGTTTTAGCTTTCATACTTCCAAATTCAAACTGAGCTAATAAATTTGGTTTCATCTCGTAACAGATGAGGAAGAGAGCACTGGTGATACTGAAGAAAACATGGCAGGGAGCAACATAAGAAATCAATGTTTGTTCTTCGTCACCTTCATTCTTACTTTGATCGTCAGTTTGGCACTTGTTTCATTCGTAATATTCTTAATAAGTAAGTAAACCACAGCATGGTTCCTAAAAATGTGGGGTCAGCTGGAAGGAGAAGTTTGCTAAAATGCAGCCTGCTAGTTCAGAACATGGTGCTGCTGCATTTATATGGTCAAAGGCTCTGCCTGTTTATGGGCAGTGGCTCTTGGCTGTGAGTGTAAAAGCACAGGTCTCTCCTCTCTGAGCTAAAAGGCACAATTTTGTTCCTAGTGCAAAGGTTTTGTAACCTTCAATAGGTGTCAAGAATTTAGCTCAGTGGGGTTACCATATGTTGCTAAAAAAGCAGCCCATGAATTTAACTGAATTTTAAAGATGACTGTATGGTAGTGAGACACTTGGATGACATACATTCCATTTCTTTCCAGATAAAACTGAAACTGAAATTATACTCAGGCTAACTGTCCTAGGTTAGGCTTAAAACAGGCTGTTTGAAGAAAGAGCTGAAGGCTGACAACTAAGTACTGACTGGAACTGATCTAGAACTAAGAAAATCTTAAACACATGAAATAAAAAAAATCAGATAATATGTATCAAAAAATGGCATGTAGTATTGAAACTGTAGACATAAGCACACGATTTGGCTTATGGAGCCCTTGCCATCTTGAGGTTTTCTTGGTTAACAGTATTGAATGCAGTGCAGAAATGCAGTGCTTTAACTTACAAGTTCATTTGGAATGAATTGTAATCTCTCTGAAATCAAGATTTATTTATCCTTTATTAGGAAATTCGCAGGAGCAAAATCTTCATTTTCCTTTATGAACAGGAAATCTTAATCTTTGAATTTGCTCACAAGCTCTCGAAGGACAAAATATTTCATACATGAATTTTAGATTTTTTTTAAAGAGAAGCTACTAAAAGTAGAGGCCTGTTACAAAAAAATGAGTAACATGCCCCTCTAGTGGAAAAATGGTAAAATAATAGTGAAAAGACTACCTCAAAGGGATTAAAGGAGTTTGTGTGGGCTCAAACTGGTTGAAGTCTGTAGCTTTTGAAACTGATTTCCAGCAGTGTTTTAGATTACATTATAATCTCAGATGTAGATTCATTTAGCATTGGCATGATTAGATTTAATCTTCAAAACATTTAGCATGGATAAATTTTGTTCAGAAAGCCAAAGGTCTGTAGTCTGTTTTGGGATTTAGTAACTGTACTTTTAGAAAAATACAGGTGCATGCTGCCCAGAATTAACATCTTGGAGCCCCTTTTTCCTGTGGACACTAATGGAATGGATACACTCCTGAAAGCTGGGATTTTTTTCTGAGATATATTTGATTTTATTGCACTGCACTAAATGGAATAAACCAGAAAACAAATGATTAAGCATTGTAACAAGGAAGTAACTCCACCAGATGTGTAGTTTCTTACAATTAGACCCTACAGTTGTCTTCTTGTTCAGTATTTTTACTCATCATGAGGGAAATTATGCTCTTAAGTGAAATGTTGTCAATGTTGCCAAAATTGTAATGTGGTAATTTTCCTTTTCAAGTTCAAACAAGAAACAAGATGGACCAAATAACAAGCAGACTACTATCTGAAAAGAAGGATGTAGAAGAACTCAAGAAAATGAACAATATGATATTAAAGCATCTAAATCTATCGGGAATTAAGAGCAGATATCTCTTCACACAGTCTCCTGATCTTCATGATTACCTCTTTACCCACTCCGAGCTGAAAGTCCCTGGAGAATAGATCCTCCTTGAAATGAAATTCAATGTATTCATATACTCACTTATTTTCGCATCTGGCACACAGGTGACTTAAACATTCTGGTATGGTCACAGGAGCATTGGAAAAGCCAATTGAATGAAAAATATAAAAAAAATAGTATTTAACCTTTTTCTGTGTTCATATAGATCTTGAAGACTGAGCCCACGTGATTTATAATAAGCAATGGATTGTCAGCAATACTGGAAAGAGTTCCAGATTCTCTGCATTGTAAATTGCAGGGCTAAGAGCTTAGTTTTACTTTAAATGTACATGAATGATCCCAGAAAACAGATTCACATTCACACAATTCCAGCATAACCTTGTTCATTCTCTTGTTTCTTTGGAACAAGTTCTGTGTTTACTTCCATATTTCTTGTATTTAAGGATAACTTCTGATTCCACAACTTATAAATAAATCCAGCTCTCCCACAGATTTTGGTGGTTTCCCTTTTCTGTGCCTCTAAATATACTGAATTCCTACCCCTTTTATAAAGAAAAACAAACTTGAATTAAAAAAAATGCATCAGTACCTCAGTGGGTATAAGCAAAAACTTTCTCACTCTGAATTTACATAGTTAAGTTAAATGACTCCCAAAAGTGCAGTCATATTAGAGACTAGTGAGTAGCATTTTAATTTCAGTGTTGAGAATCTACTACTAAAGGACACATTAAGAAGCCACCTTTATTACCCATAAATAAATTGGTTAGTCCTATCACAATAGCAAAATGGCAGCAGACACTATGGAGTATGTCCAATATCTTCACTTTTACTTGGAGTTGTCTCTCTTATCCAATGCTTTCTTATTACCTCTTCTGGACAATGGAACAAAAAAGTCACAAAAGCTGACAAATTACATTGCGGTTTCCATTTCCAAATTGAATAATTGTCTTTCCTGTCTACAGTCTACAAGAGAGGGTAGAACCAGGATCCATGAATCTTTGCTGGTGTCACTCGCCAATTTAATTCCTGCTAGTAGGAGTAGTTGGCTTTATATCCATTGTTTTACCTCAGTTTCTATTTCTCCTCCTTATGTATTACTGACAAGTCTTTCACAAAAAACTGTGAGGCTTGGTCTTACAAGTTTTTTTCCCAGCTGTGGTTGTAATTATCTCCTTTGGATATCACAAGTAGTTGTTACAAAGTTGTCTTCAACATAGCCAAAAAGGAATGATAAAAGGAAGCATAGAACAAGTTGTAAGGAAAGAAATCCCACATAGCTTTCTGTAAATGCTGTTAAACAATGAAAGGAAAAGCATAATAAGACTAAAAACATGAGTCTTGCAGCGTTGTTTCTCTGTTCTTCTCTGAGCTGTCAGCTGCTTTTTAATGACAGTATTAAGTTCTCATCTTTCCCACTCATCTTGTAGCTACTGTAGCTGCTTTCAAGCTCCTGTCTTACTATGAAACAAATCTGTACTTGTTAGCCAGGGAGAAACAACTCTAGAATTTGGCACTCAGTGCATCTCAAACACATGTATTTGTCACATCCCTCGTTGCAACAGCAGGTATCAGAGCAATCTATGGTAAACTTGAAACCAACACCAACTGTAGATTGTTCTGGCAGAAGACTGTAAATAAAAATCAGGGCTACAGCAACAGTCCCCAAAGGAATGAAAGATTCCTCAGAATCACAGAATCACAGAATGACCCGGGTTGGAAGGGACCTCAAGGATCATGTAGCTCCAACCCCCCTGCCTAGCAGGGCCACCAAACAAACACATTTACTAGATCAGGTTGCCCAGTACAAAAAAGACATAGAGATTTTGGAAAGGGTCCAGAGGAGGGCCACGAAGATGATCAGGGGGCTGGAGGTGTCCTCATCTCTCTCTGATCTTGTTCTCAATTACTCTTGAGTTATTTAATCTGTATTCATAATAAATCTGCTTTTTCTGTCTCTAATATTGATTAGAAGAGTTGGGTTGCTTTTTTTCTTCTTCAATCCAGAGTCTGATCCTGCAAGGTGATGAGTGCCCTCAGCTGCCATAGACTTAGGAATAGCTGGGCATGATGATGTGCAGACATGCTCAGTATCACACAGGGCTGGGGCCTTGTATCATCCTTTT
Organism: Turnix velox; assembly: GCA_013400935.1. NCBI lineage: Eukaryota > Metazoa > Chordata > Aves > Charadriiformes > Turnicidae > Turnix > Turnix velox. The sequence goes on from VZTY01032345.1 coordinate 108,200, forward strand.
CACATTTGATTACTTCTTCACTTGCAGTGATCAGCAATAAAGATCAGCAACAGGACAAGTGCAATGGTCCAAGGAACTATTTAGGCCCACCCCATTAGCGCTGTTGAATCACATCTGCCCCTGGAGCCACTCATGTACAAGGAAGACATGGGGCAGCACTGCATATGGCTGCTTATGGCTTCTCAGCTCAAGTTGCTGGTGTCCATCTACAGTTAGAACCACTTCCATATGAGACCAGAGCATGGGTGGTGATGGCAGCCTTGATAGCAACGTGCCACAACCAGCCACTCCTCCTTGACGTACACTAACCAGAGTTCCACCGCAACTGTTGTAGATCCCGAAACTGAAGACATTTCCTCTATGACCTTGATTTTCTCCTCCAGTTCTTCATCTAACAGCATGGGTCTGGGGAAGGCACGTGACCTGCTGGCTCTTGCTAAACACTCTCCTGGCTCCTGCCCCAGCCACCTTTGTTGAAGCTCGTCTTGGTGAGGACAGACTTGTGCCTATATGCCCACTTTCCTCAGTTAGGATGCCCTAGGCAGTTGCTGCCCTTCTGAACATGACTCTTGCTCCTCTCTAACATGACTCCTGCTGGCCTTCTCCAACCTGTCTTCAACCCCAGTTGGAGCTGGGGACACTGGGATCTCAGTGGGGGTCAACTACTGAAGCACCGAGAAGCAGTTTGAGGTGCTTGTGGCTGGTCACCCTGAATCTGTGGGTTTGGCAACAGAGCCTCTGTTGCTGCTGCCTTTGCCAGAACTGAAGGACATGGATGTCTTTCTCCTCACCCCCACTGAGGTGGTGACAAGGGCTGCATAATGCAGTTCATGAAAGCGTCAGACCTCAGGCAAGGAATACAAACAGCCAAAGTAAATCAGCACCTGCAAGGACAGAGTAAGAAACTGGTGATGACACTGTGGAGGCAGGAACATGCATGAATTTGGTTACTTGCTCTTTGGGAAATGCAATGAATACCGAGTAGTTCCTGGCACAGGAGAGAGCCCTTATTAGAGGCAACTACAGTCTTGCTTTGGCCCCTTCTCAACAAGTATGATACCCAGAGGCATGGCAAGTTGAGAGAGATGCATGGTGCCTTTTTGTCAGGCACAAGGGCAGTAAGCCCCAGAGGAGCTGTGATGTCTTTTCCAAAGCATGAGCAGCAGGCTCCCAGCAGCATCCCTCAATTTCCCTTGTTAGAAACCCAGGTTAGAAAGCACAGCTCAGTTCTTTTGGATATTGTGGTTGTATTATTCCTTCCTTCAATCATCTCAGGTGAAATGGGGGCTTCATAAGAAGTGCCAACATCCCAGTGTCTACTGTTCACTGGCACAATTCCTTGCTCTGTCTTTGGCATTCAGACAAGAGCAACCTGTGCTAGGATTACCAGCTGACATGAGCATAGAAGTGGGACTTCGCCTCTTTCTGTTGGTAGCAGGACAAAAGATTCAGAATTGTCAGTCTTGTGGCCTTGCTGTGGGACCTGCTCAGTATTGCACAGAGCATCACCAAATGCAAAATGAAAACTGCCAGGATTGGAGTGTCATGTTTTTCCTGATGTTCATGTTCTCCCAAGAGCTGGTACAAGTTTCCTTTCTGCGACCATTTCTGTGCACCTTGGAAATATTTCCCATATAAACAGCAATGATCAGAGCCCTGAAAGATGGCCATCAGAGTCTGCCTGCTACACTCCTGAGCTTCTTGTTCTTTTCACCTGCTTGGGTGTCCTCACTTGCTCATCCCTGGGTGCTCTCGTTCCAGCCTTGTCTTCTTTATCTCAGGCTGCTCATGACTCAGGTCTTCACTGAGTGGTTTACTCTTTTGTCTATTGCAAAGAATAACCAAGCATCCTTTCCATTCAAGAGTCTCATTAGACAGAGAAAGCCATAAAATATTGAGCCACATGTGCTCTTAACCAAAGCTATCTCATTTTACCTTCTCTCCTGGGTGGAGCTCTGCTGCTGTTCATCTTTTGGTAGAACTGGAGGCACCTGCAATACAAATGTGGCTATTAACAGGTGGCAAGGACCCACCTGCCCAATTGCTTGCTCAGATCTGAAAGGCAGATCCCTTAGGTGGGTTTTCTCAGCTCAGCTGAAGCACTTTTGGTGGGATGACTGGACAAAGCGTGATGGACAACACACAGCAGGCTTCCTCCCCACTTTAGCAGGGCTGCAGACAGCTGGATGACTTTGCTTGTCCAGTGGCTACTGTCCCTGTAGCGGTGGTTGCACCTTCCTTTATTGTCATGTTGTTTGTGGCCATGACACACCTCTGCACTTTCTGCTTTGATCCACTGTGCTGGTGACTCCCCTTGAGATGCCCCAATCCCTGCTGCCTCCTCCTCAAAGATTTCCCCATGGTGTTTGATGAGGAACTTGGACACCTGCATCATCTGCACAAAGGAAACCAAAGTGGCTGAAAATGGGTCAAAGAGCCTCTGTCACTGCAAAGCCTTGTTTCTGTGCAGGAGGCTGAAGCTGTGCACTGGGCTGCTCTTCATGGCAGCTCTTCCCATCAACCAGCATTTGACAAAGAGAGAATGCAGCCAAGTAACTGAGCAGCAAGCTCACCTGGGACCACAAGGCTGCAGGAAGCTGGTAAACACAGCCTACAGCCTACCTTCTGTATCACTTGCACCAGCATGTCCAAGGACAGCTTGTCCTCCCCAGGGAGGCAGAGGACATTTGGCCCCACATAGATGGCCAGAATTTTTTATGTCAACCTGCTGGTGGTGGCATTTCTGCTGATATTTTGCAGCAGAGACAGCAGGAGCTTGAGGAGGAGGTTGGCTTGGGGCAACTTGCTGGCCACCTTGAGAAAAGAGGAATGTAATGATAGTAAAGTAGATGCTGTGAACACAGGCCATGAAGGCTGATCTCACTCAAGGCCAGCTGAGGGAAGCTCATGGCTGGGCTACAGCAGAAGGACTGCCTTCCCTGAGGTAAGGCCACCATCCCTGCAGTAGCAGGCAGGCTATTGGCCACACTTACTCCTTCATTGCTGCCAGCTTGTCCTGCACAATAGTCTCCTGCAGGACATTCATCCACTCCTTGGATCTCTAGGATCTTAGAGGGGATCTTCTGGAGGAAGCCTTGAATGCCAAGGGTTCTGGGTGAGGCTCTGAGCATTGCCACCAGGAGCACAGGAAGCATCCCCTGATTCTCTGGCTCACACACACGTATCCTGGCATCAGATAATGCACACAAAACAGAGATCTACACAAAACAAAGTTTCCCTAGAAATGTAGCATCTGTAACAGGACAGGGTATCAGCTCTGACACACAAATCCATTGAAACTGCCCAGAAAACTGGACTTTTTTACCTCTGGTACTAGCAGATCTTTGGCAATGAGCAGTGTGTGGAAAAAAGTAACCTCACTTCCATGGTGTCTGATCCCACCTGATCCACCGAGAATAGCAGCTGGGAAATTCTTCCCATGACCCCTGCAATTCTACTCTTTCTCAGTTACTGCAGAACATGCACAACTGCAGAATGTGTAGAAGAATACAAAGCTATCATGTCCCATGATATAGATAACTAGGAAATGAGCTATATAGCCTCACTGATATCTGGAGACAAAATATTTACTTCCATTTTACCAAAAAATAATCTTGTAAAACTACATCTGAAACTGGCTGCAAATACATGCAAAATTCCAAATTTTTTTCATCCTGACTGGAGTTTCTGCTCCCACAATCACAACCTACTCCATTGGAAAAGGTAGCAATACAACATGTTCCATGAAAACTTTAGTGTTTTGAAAACATTTATTTCAACAAAATTGCAACCAGTTCCAGTTAGAACCCTGATTAAGCAACACCTAGATAATACAAATGATGAATAACAACTAAAAATTTTGTTTACCTTTTGATTAGTAACTGAAAACCATCTGTCCAAGAAGGTGCTTAAATTGATCTTCTTATAGATTTCTAGTGTAACTTATCTTGGAATATGTTAGCAAAGAATGGAAGTTGGATCAAAACCTTAGACTGCAGACCAGTGCTACTGGATTAAGGGAACGGTTCTCTTCAATTAAGACAAAAGCACATTCAGCCCATTACTTGTTCCTGTTCTTCCCTCTCTGATAGGTTAAGAATACTAAGATTTAAAGAGAAGGAACACAGGATCAATGTACTGTCACTTCCTATGGGATGCATAAGAAATAGTAACACTGTGCCCAAAGATGTTAGTCTTATTTGAGAACCTAATCAATCTTAGAATACAGGAGAAGGTTCTTACAGACTGTTTCCTATCCTTTCTCTGGTTTCCTGGCCATGCTTCAGTAATCAAAATGCTGTTCACGATTCACTGATGAGCCAGCAAAAGCCCTGAATGGTAATGAGAACCTTCCAGTGGAAACAGTCACAGCACAGTGCTGCTGCTAATTTATCACTGTGAGGCAAACCGCATTACACACAAGGGTGAAAGGACAATCTGAAAATCGACTGCCTCCCAATTTAAAAATCTATTAATAATTATGGATTTGCTTTTCAAGTTCTGCACTGCTCATTTAATCTTAATATCTTTTTCACTGCATAACTGACTTTGGAAAACTGTGCTTGTCTACAAGGTGACAACAAATTTTGAAATGCACAGACACCCTTTGCTCCTCAGCAAAAGCTCATGGTTGATTCATTAACTTGCAGTAATGCTTTTTTTTTTTCAAAAGAAACACTGAACCATTTTCTTCAGAAGATTTCTCCCCGAATACTCAAATTCATACGGCTAGGCATGTAGGTGAAAATAATATTTTTATTGATTTTCCAACAGAAGGTGTGATGTGGAATCGAGTTCTTTTTCTGCATCATCAGTGACTGATTTACTTTGTGCACTGGAGTAAACTTAAAGAACTAGATAACTGAGGAAAATCTTGCCACCTGGAAACCAATAATAACAAACACAGACTTTAGGTGTAGGATTTTTTCTTTTAAAAACTTATTGTGTAGTAGAAGAAAAGTTTCCATACAAAGTGATTCTTGTAGACACTCATCTTTAAGTTTTCATTCAGCTTTTGACTTGGAGTAGCTCTTGGGTTGTGCTTCTTGCCTGATATGAATATAGGTAAATAACTTCAAAAGAAGGTCCCTGAAGTCCTAGCATTTTGGAACTGTCTTGAACTATCTTCAGCTTCATACAAAATTCCACAGCAAGAGGATCCCTTGCTATCAACAGTGAGTGAGTCAGCCTACTGAAGCATGGGGGTGTGAATGAAATCTAGTCAACTGATTCAGCACCTATAAATAGATACTGCCTGACTCATTCAGGCTTCTTCCTCGAGGAACAGTGGTCATACCATGACATCAGGATAAGATAAGCTCAAAAAAGAGGTAACAGTCCTCCAGAGTTTTGCTTAATGCTCTTCACATATTTGTGTCTTTCCTGAGAAATTACCTGAGCAGGCAGATACAGGTCTTTACTCAAGAACCTCGACTGAGGGAAGCGTAAACCAGTTTTGCCATTTCCTGTCAGGCCTGCTGAAATCATGTCAGAGAACCACAAAATTGTCTAGGTTTGAAGATATCTTGGAGATCATTGTGTCCACACTGCCAAACCCACCACTAAACCCTCAGCGCCATGTCTACATGTCTTTTTAGACTTCCACGGATGTCATTTCCACCACTTCCCCAGGCAGCCTGTTCCAATGCTTCTTTAAATATAAAACATGCTCCTAATATCCAACCTAAACCTCCCCTGGCATAACTTGAAGCCATTTCCTCTTGTCCTATCTCCTGTTACTTGGGAGACTGAGTTCAACCTCAATACAAACTCCTTTAAAATAGCTGCTAAAGAGTGGCAACGTCTTCTCTCAGCCTCCTTTTCTTCAGGCTGAACAACTCTAGCTCCCTCAGCCACTCCTTGTAAGACTTAATTCTCCAGACCCCTCACCAGCCTCATTGCTCTTCTCTGTACCTGTTCCAGGACCTCAATGTCTTTTTTTGTGTTGAAGGGCCCAAAACTGGACACAGCACTCAAGGTGGGGCCTCAAAAGTCCTGTGTACAGGAGGAGGATCATTTCCTTACTCCTGCTGGCCACACTGTTCCCGACACAGGCCAGGATTCAGCCGGCATCAACCAACAGCCCCTGGTCTTATTCTGCCCCACTGCTCTCCAGCCTCTGTGTCCCAAGCCTGTAATACTGCAAGGGCTTGTCACCCAAGTGCAAGACCCAGCACTTGTCCTTTCTATTCCTATGTCCACAGGGCTCGAGCAGGCCCTGAGATTGCTGGATATTATTTTGCTGCTTGTACTAGGAAGATAGCTTATCAGAACTTCCCGTGCAGCGACCGGGAGTCTATCGTCAATGAAAAGCAAGCCGAAGAAAGCCAGAACATGGCTGTTACAGTAGGACCCATGCTTTCCAAATGCTTGGAGACCACCACCACCCAGGTCGGCTCGGCCCCGACGCCCGCCCGGGCTCCACGAGGCCGAGGGCTCCCAACGGCTCGGCGGCGGACGGGGGTGACCCCTGGCGGGCGCCAGGCGGCTGGAGAGCCGCAGGCCTGAGGGGGTGCAGGGAGGGGAAAGAGCCGTGTCCCTTAAGGTGGAGCTTGGGGCAGCAACAGGGGAAGCGAGGTGCGAGTCGAACGAGCACGGAAGGGGGCGCAGGGGACGGGCCCTTTAGCAGGGGAATAACCCGTCGACAGAGGCGCTGAGCGGGAGGGCCCACGGGGACCATCGGTGGGCAGCAGGGGGGTCCGCAGAGGATTGGAAGGTAAATGAGGTAGGACCATAGGCTTCAGCCAGAAGGGCACTGCTGTCAGAAAAGCATGATTTTCCTCTCAGCTTTTTTTCTAATCTGCGACTTCCTCTAGGGCAGCAGCAATGCCTTTTTAATGAGCTTTTAGATACCTATTGCTATTTTGATGGAAATCATCACGTCAGGTACCTGCCAAGGTTTGTAAAAAGTGCTGCTGATCAAAGACATCAACTTCAAAAGAGAGAAGTAGGAATGTACTAGGGTAAGAGTTTCTTTTGGTATTTGCACTCCAGTCACTGCTGACTCCCTTGTCCTCAGTCTGTGAAGCTGCTCTGCCATGCACTACTGTGTTACACCCAGGGGCTCACGAGCAAATCAAGCCCAAAAAGGAACTAAACAACCCAAGTGTCTCTTGACATGTCCCTAAGCGTTTCAGTGCTCCCCTTCCCTGTAAACATAGCTGCCTTTCAGGAGTATGAGGAAGACCAGTTCCAAAGTGAAGCCTGCACTGCTTTCACCCTCTGTGGAAGGAAGAAGGAGCCAAGGTCTGGGGATGAAGATTGATGGGGTGGTGAGGTTGGTCAAGTCACCCCCAGGAACTGTGGACCTCTTAAATAGTGGCTTTGCAGAGCTGGAGTAAGGACTGTCATAGGAGGAACCTCAGTCCATCATGGTGATAAGGAATGGTTGTTTTCTGTCCAGTAGAGACTCTTAAGTGTATTCCTAGTAGAATGTCTGTGGTGGCCCATGTGCATGTAGTAAATGCTGCCCTGCTTGGGGCAGATGAGGTGGGAACCACAGAGTCCTGAGCTCAGCACTGTCCTGAGAGCTGGGATAGTGTTTTCTGAAAGTGTTTAACTTGGATTTCACTAGTCTGTTCAACATTATTTTTAATTCCTTCTGATCTGTGATAAAGTGACGTTCTGCGAGGGACTAGAATGACCATTAACATGCTGATGGAGAATGTGCTGCTAAGCCTATTAAGCAACAATTGACATGGAGACACTCACTCTATATTTTCACAAGGGTTAAGCATGTGTATTGATTTGGGGGAGATGTATGCCCTCTTGAAAATTATTACAATGCAAGGGCCAATTTTATGTTCATAATCTATCCACTCACTTTGAAATAGAGAATTTCTTATGCCACTTAAAGAACCTTTCCCAGTACTCTGCAAAGCCAGCAAAGATGAAGACATTTCTTTGAATAAAAGTCCTCCATTATACTTTATAGACTAAAATTTCCCATTACAAGAAAATCTGGCATTTGTAGTTTGAGTTTCTGTCATTCTACTTAATTAGCTACGCTAGCTGTCCCAATGTGGTGTTACTATACAATAACTGCCAGCAAAGTAGTGAGCAAACTGCTTTTTTCTGCACTTGCTGAGGACATAGAGAGCTGGGTCTGCTCAAGATGTATAGGAGCCCTTATTGCAGAGAGACTGGAGTTTCGTCTGTATTCAGATTTCCTTGTGGAGGACCTCTGGTCTGGGGTCAGTCCTTGCAGAATAGCTCTCTGGATGGTTGTAACTTGTTGTAGTTCAAGACTTTCAAGACAAAGTCTTGCTAAAAGCTGTCATTCTGGCATATGAAGAATTTTGGTCAGTATTTATAGTCAGTTTAACTATCCATTTTGGCAGAAAGTGAAGTGTCTTGTTTGCAGCAGATATCATTCTGATTCTCTGCATCTTAAGGCAGAGCACTTTATCCATTTAAAGGATTGGAGGCTCTGCATTATTGCAACAACAAAAGTGCAACTCAGGCTGGATGGAAATGCACTCTTCCCAAACAGCTGATTTCATTTACTGAGGAATAAGAAGCACTAGTGCCATTACTTGGGATACAATAAACTATCTGGAAAACTCCATCCCAGTTCACCTTGATAGCTGCAGGTGTAAATGAAAAAGTTTTAATGGAAACTAACAACAATTTCTGTTGTGTTGTTTAGTTCTCGTTATTTATTAGGTATCTAAAAAATCAATGGAGTTTCTAATTTCTAATTAATTTGACTCTTTAGGGATTCTTTTATGAATACTGCAGACTATACTTCTCACTTTCTGTTAATTTGTTCCCAGTGACTCAGGTACTGTATTTTCTTGTTTCTCCTGCAAAAATATAAACTTCCTATGAAAGTCCTAACGAGTGATACATTTACTTGAAACATTAACTTTCTCAAGTGTATTATTTTCTATGCATATGTCATGGCTTTAATAATTATCACTGAGAGCTGTGTTTAAACTTTCTCTAATTTGAAAGCTGTGGCCCTCACCTGGGAGTCAGAAAGCAGTATCTGAAATCTCCTATAAGCCTGTCATTTAGTGGCTGAGCAACTGTACAATGCAAGAGGAAGGACATTAACCATTCCCTTTTTTATCCTGTGTAGACTGTTGTTCATCAAATGTGCTCTAAAAAATGAGCAGATTGGGCACTGTAGGAGAGAGATATGTGCAAACAGCTCATTTCTGAATCCTGGCAGACCTCAGCTGTGAACTAGATGCCAGCTGATCAGCATTGCCAAGAGAGAATATTTAGATACTCAGGGAAATTTTCTGCTGCAAAGATGTGCCTGTATGCTTCCAACAGTACATGGCAAGTTAGCTGGAGTTTTGAAGAGCACAATTTTGAGTACAGACAAATGAAGTTGTAGTTAGCTGGAAATAACGTGCTTGCAAAAATCTGTATCCTGGAACTCAGTCCAAAGGATTAGGGAGATAACTAAAAAGAAGGAGGATCTCTCAGGGTTCCGTGACGCATAAATCCCAGTAACTCCTAAAGATTTTTGAAGTCCTGAAGGAGAGTAAGTGTCATGATGACAGCTTTTTGTAAATCTGCACCTTGATCTCCCTAGGCTATACATTTCCACGTGTGAAGCAGAGGTAGTAGCATAGGTCTGATTCAAAGAGGCATTATGGGGATAAATTAAATATTGTGAAGTATTTAGTGATGAGAACCAGATGGTGTAATTTAAAAAAAAAAATTTGTTTTGTGGATTGTGGGGTTTGTTGTTTTTTTCCCCCCTGAGAAAATGATAGGAAAGTTCCAATTGGGTGCAGGATTTTTCTCAGAATCATTGTTTCAGGTGGATGATGTGAAAGGAAGAAAGCTTCTTGCCCTGTTGTTCTTACCTCCAGTGATGAACATTCAGAGCTGAATCTGGGAAGCAGTATCTTCTCTTCTGATGACAAAGGAGGCATCACTTTTGGGTCATCCTACTTCTAGAACAGGTGGGAATTGAGAGGGAGCTGTGTGGGTGTGCAAGTGGTAGAGAGTTTCTGTGTGGAAAAAGGTGACAATGGCATCACTTGCATTTGCCTTTATTTTAACTTTTTCCTTTCTGGAACTTCTGATTTGTTCTGGCATTTCCGTCTTGGTACCCAAACTTCAGAGCATCTGTGCACAGAACATTGGCTGAATGAGTGTGGTGGGTTTTGGTATAACTTGTACTGAAATTTACACCTGAAGGGGGATCAAGACTACCCATGAAACAGACAGGATGCAGGGAAACAGTGACTTTCATTGTCAGGTGGTGCTTTGTTTTTTAATCTTTTCAATTACCCTTTCATATTACAAATCCCTGAATTAAAAAAACACAGAGACATACAACTGATGTACATTGAGACATATGGTTTGTGGAATATGTAACATTCTGAAACCCTCAAGGGGAGCTGTGTACACCTGGGTGCATTAACCAGTGTATAGAAAAAAAATAAAACTTCTTCTGTAATGAGCGCTGTCAAAGGGGTACTTGCAATGGGCAGGTTTACAGCAGGCACTAGAGAGAAATCTGGGAACAAAGCTTTCCCGGAGACGATACTGACTTTTTCCACTAGGTGGTGGAAATCTGCCACCATCCAGAGTTTCTAAAAACAGTAAAAAACCCTTCATAATTATGAAGGGCAGACTGAATTAAGACAGAAAATAGCTGTAATAACAGCTTACGATGTATCGATTAAAATGAGTTCTTTGCCTGTCGAAGAGACAATCATAGAAAATTATTCTTAATGTTATCCCTGACACAAAAGCAAAAATGTCAGTTAGAGAGGTTTTCAGATGTTTCAGAAGAGGAAATGAAAGGATAATGTAATCTAAATGAATTCTCTCACCCTCTACAGAGGGACTGTCATCTGTAATTTCAGACCATAGAAACTCCGGCAACAAATCTCTCATGCATTTATTTATCTTCAACTGCCAAAATATATTTTTAAGATTAGTAATTTTAATTAACATGATTCAGAGATCTCCCACAGCCCAAGACTCGCTGCCACGTAGACATTGTTTCTAGAGGGGTCCTCAAGGTGGCAGCAAACCGATCTATTATTTAACATCAACAGATTTGAAGATGACACAATTTTCTGTTGTTCTTGGCGTAATTTTGTGGCTGGAACAGCAAAGACAAAGCACATGCTCTAATGCTAATATCAGAGAAGGAACAAAGACTTACAAAGTCACTTGCTTCTTCTAGTACAGCACCAACGGACAAGTACTGCTGCTGACTTTATTCCACCCTTCTTTCTTCAAAACTACTCCCAGGCTATACTTCTTGTATGTTTCATGTTTTAAGATGAAAGCAACTATTACGGAAACAGTTCTCAAAAATATTGAGAACCTGCTCTTTTCACTGAAATTCATGGCTGCTACCTTAACAGCAATTCACACATTCCACAGAATGAAGTAATCAACACAATATTTAAAAAAAAAAAACCAAAAAACCCCAACCAAGTGAGGAGATTGTGAGATACCTGGTTTAAAGAACCTGTCATTTAGATAGTGAGCTCGACCTGGTAGAACAGGATACAATAAATAATATTCTTCTTAATGTCAATCTGAGCATGCTGAGTTCACCTTTTATTCCATTTTATCAAACCTTATATTTCAAAAATCCTATCTCATAAATTATAACTGGTGTTTATGTTTTGTTTCCCAGAAAAGTATAAAAGCCAAAGACAGCCCTGATGTACTTTCATTCAGCATCATAATTATAAATTTTGAATTCTAGTCACAGAAATATTTCTTTATTTATGCATTGACAGACTTCAGATTTGCTGTTTAATGCCTTGATTTCTTCTTGGCATGTATCATAAAGTAGCTTTTAGTGGGGCTAAAAGGCTGAACTATTCTGAGGCCTGGGATAAGATTTCAGTTAATGAGTTGCAACTAATCGGTGCTCTTCTGGTCCTGTCAGTGAAGGGCACACTGACTCTGCTCCTTTGTGTCATTGCCAGGGAATATGATCTTGCCATCTGAGCACTTTCCTGTCTGATCTCTGAGCAGCCTACATGGGTTATTTGTGCTGCATGTGTACCACACTGATCTGTGCAACAGTAGTGATTCTTGCTCTTTCTGCCAGAGATTTTGCATTCCTAAGTTTGATCAGAAGTTACCTGATACCATTCCCCTTCTTACCTACCTCTTTCCTCCCAGAGTCCAACAGGGACTTCAGACTGGGATGTGCAGTGATGTTGTGAGCAGGAGGGCTGCAGAGAGCTAGACAGGCTTCCTCCCTGCTAGTCAAGTAACCTTCTAGACAGAGGATACTAACTCTGCTGTTGAAGTGGGCATTTTTTTTTTAGTGCTTTGGCTAGGTTCTTAGATTTAATTAGTTGTGATGACAGCAGTATTCTTTCCGCTGCTTCTCTTTTCCTTTGTCCAGTCAGGGCTATATTTGGATTAATCTTAGATAAATGTCTTCACTAGTATATAGTAATTAGACCTTTTCAATAAATTACAGTATCCGTTATATTTGTCATCAAACATCAAAGCATTTCTCTCCCTGCTTTCAGATTCTTCTATATGTGTATCACCTACAGCTAAAATTTACTTTCAGTAATGCTGCTGAAAGGATCAAGGGTGACAGGAAATAGTTTAATGACAAGCTGTACTCAGTAGGATGGAGTGGGGATTCTCTGTGTGACCTACTATGCTCTCAGGTCATTTTGCCTCTGATACAGCTCTGCCATTAGAGATGCATGCACATGAAACAGGCACCAGCAAGTTGTGTTCCTTCTTTATCCTGTAAATCTCATGCTGGGCAGCAGAGAGAGATCTGTGAAGTTCCTAGCTGCATGAATAATTTAAAATATGCCTACAAATTCTAGAAGTAGTAAGGTTTCTTTATATATATATATATGTTCATGTATAGGTTTTCTGTATGAAGGCCATTCTTTTGCTTTTATGATACTCTCTCAATTGTGAAATTAAGCTGTAATACGTAGGAAGTGTGGCCAGGTACTATCAGGAGGATTCTGAAAAAAGAAATTGACAGCCAAGTGGGAAACAACCCAGAAAACATGTCAGCACCTTTCTAGACAGTGACCATGAACTCCAACACTGGTGGTGGGAACCAGAAAACAGCTTGTTCAATTCTGCTTAATTTGAGAGCTCTTCTCATCACTTTTCCTTTCCCTGGATGAAATTATTGTGCCAGGAAACTTGGTTACATTTATCTCCAGCCTGATCGCCAAAAAAAGAAGAACAAGATGTAACAGGCACAAGCTTGAAAAGGGAAAGCTCTGTCTAAAAATGAGGAAGAGTGCCTTTACTTTGAGAGTGACAGAGTACTGAAACAGGTTGTGCAGAAGTGGTGGAGTCTCAATCCATGGAGACCAGATCCTGTCTCGATGCATTCCCATGCAACTTGCTGTAGGTGAACCTGTTCCAGCAGGTTGGACTATATCTCCAGAGATTGCTTCCAACTCCTCCCATTCTATGATTCCATGACACGGTGGCTATTCTGAAACTAGTCTAAAATACTCTTCCATGAATTAGACATTTACATACTTGGGTGACTGCTGAAGTTGATAAACTTTTTCATGTTGTTGTTGTTTGGGGTTTTTTTGAGATGAATATTTTGTTGCTCAACTGAAATCTAACCAAACAAGTATGCTGGCTACACATGAATTACAATGGCAAGTCCAAATTAGAAATTATATGAAGAGCTATGGCAACAAGTGACAGAAAATCTCAAGCTAGCTAGCTGTACTTTGATAAATATAGCTCTAATTAGATTACTTTTCTCCTATGAATTAGAAGTTTTGCTCTTTTTCCTGAATGTTTTTACAGACTGCTGATAACCATAGGAAGTAATATTGCCGTGAAAATGCTAATAAAGGAGGTGATTATTTCTTTTTTATTTGATTTCACTCAAAAAGTTGTTTGTTTCTTTGTTCCATTTAAATATAAGGACTAGGAGCTCTGCAGTCCACAGATATCCTCTATTAACTTCCAGAAATCCATTATTCATTAAATGTTGCACCTAATTTTAGGTGTCTCATTTTGCAGTGTTATCCTTCACTCTCAAAAATGTGGTATCACTTACATAACGATTGTTTTCAAAGCTTCTATTATAAAGAATCACATTAGCAATCCAAACCATTCCTTCTCTTTGTGCAGACTTCCAGCCAGGATGGTATTATTAAAATACAGAAGTTATAGTACTTCTCTTCAACTTTATTTGCCTTTTAACAGTCCTGGTAAAGTCCTGCTTCATTTGCAAATGCTTCCAGTCATGAAAATGGAATGTATCAACACTAAATTTTCTTGACTCAGCTGGCTTGGGTACACCTGCAGCAACATGTAACTCAGAATGCGGTGTTCACCCAAGGCAGGGTGAGCATCATCAGTGCAGGGCCATGGCAATGCTGATTGCTGCATTTTTCTGAGGACCCACACTAGTTAGTTTGAAGTTAGGGTTCACACAGCTTTATGAACCAGGCATTTGGCTGTGGAAGCAATAAATTGCCACAATGTGATAATAATCTCAGGGTTCAGAGCAAACTCAGTTCCAAGTAATGGTATTATACATATGCATCTTACAGTTTCTTTTGTAAATCAGTGACCATATAGAAAACATTTACATTGCTTATTGTATAACTTCTCTGTTAAGTCTAATGTAGGCTTACTCAGCATTTGTTGGACCACATCTATATGCCACATCTAGTGCTGGGTCTCCAAGTACATGGGCCCTGCTAAAGTATCATGAGTTTAACAGAAGGCCACCAGTACAGTCAATACTTAGAGCACCTACCCTGTGAGGAGAAGGTGAGGGAAGTAAGCTGCTTTGGTATGGAGGAGAGAGAACTCTGGAGGGACCTCATGGCATCCTGACAATAATTGTGGGAAAGGTATTGAAAAGACTGGGTCAAACTCTTCAAAGCAGGAGGAAGAGCGATAAGGAGCATAAACAGAAACAAGAGACATTCTGACTGGGTATAAGGCACTTTTTTCCCATGAGGACAGTGAGGCACAGGAACAGGCTACTTAGAAAGGTTATACTGTTTCACCCATGGAGGTTCTCAGGAGCAAACTATAGAAATCCTTGAACAACCTTGTCTGAACTCACAGATGGCTCTTCTTTGAGGAGAAACTTGGACTATACACCTTCTGAGGCCTCTTCTAATCTGAGTTATCCCATGATCTGGTTTGTTTATGTTTGTTGAAATTATTTCCTACATGCATCACAAGACAGGCCACTGCTAAGTAACCAGGCCACTTTTCCAGGATGGAAGATTCCTATGAGACTATGGCTCACAATCTTATCACTGAATGGATCCTAGTATTAGACAGATTGTTGGAAAGTCCTCTTGGGGATTCCTCTAGCACACAGCACTGTAACACTGAGGCTGCCTCTCTGAAGAGGGAAGCACAACAGCAGCCAACTAGCCACCTGCATAAATTGGGATTTATCCATTCTTGCCCATTTGATGTGATTATGTAGCTCCCAAAGTAATTGCTCAAGTGATTGACTCGCAGGTGGTAGATGCCTTCCTTTTTCCTGTGTCTATTTTTGATGACAGCTCTTTGCAACAGGCAATATTTGTTATCTTATATTTTGTCTTCAGCAATGGAAATTCAAATTCAGTTGGTCTTAGGTATCCCAGTAAACTCAACAAATGTTATTCAAATCAAGAAGATGTAATATAGACCCATATGTTAGTGATAACTCAGTGCTGCCACAATTCCATTAGTGCAAGAAGGTGAAAGAGATCAAGGTGAATATGATGACTAGAGGACAGAGCACTCCATATGTTGGAGTTCTGTGAAGTCAATTGCACGGGCTAGCTGATTCAGACCTGGTTTTTTTTGTAATGTGTACCACACTATGGCAAGAGAGGAATCTTACCTCTGAGCTATCAGCTGGTGAGATGATCAAATGATAGATAGAAAGTGAGAAGGAGACTTGAAGAAATAGTTGTCCTCTCCTAATTCCTGTATTCTAAACGTCTCTTCATGTTTGTAAGTGAATATGGTGGCACTTGTTCTTCAAGTAAATGTATGCATGAAAACTGGAAGATAAAATTGTGAAATGGGTCAATAATGATGATACATTCATATAATTCTTCTGTACATGCATGAGTTTCCTGAAAGTCTGACAAACAGTGTTGGTATATGCATGAGGAAATTGCTACATACATATACGTGTCCATGTAGGGCCTTTGTGATGCTTTGGGAACTACAGGAATGCATTTAAAATGTTTAAAAAATGAAAAAGTATACTTATGGTGAAGAGCACCAAATGGTAGTGTATTGGCAACTATCATTCTAGGATTTTTAATTACAGAATATCTGAAATTGCAACTTGAGTATTCTTTTGGTGTAGCCCTTTTATATTCTATGCAGACATGTGCATGCATAGAGACACACTTTAATGCACACATGCTAACTATATCGAATTCAGACACATCTAACCATATAAAATGCCTTTGATCTTACATTTGCAAAAACAGATTAAAATGTCAAAAAATGTAGCTTAGAATAACACATAATATTTAATCTTCACATACTTTTTTATTTTTAAATCCTACTATGCAATAGTGGCAAATTTATACTAGCTTGGTATGCATGAGGCAAATTACAAGTTCTAACTGTTGTATCTGACACTGGATTTAATACATGATAGGAAACTGCAAACTGAACAGGTTAGAGGAACAATTTTCTTACATTTCAAAGTTCAGAATCCTGTAAATCTCTTATCAGGCTTTCTACATTAATGATTACAAGAAATGGATTTACCTGATCTTTTACTGAAAATATGTCACTTTTCCAGTTTCTAATACTTTTTTGCTACCATGAAGCCAATTGAAATAATTTTTTTTGGGCAATTTAATAACCCCTCTGGTCTTCATCTTGCCATGCAAATGAAGAGAAGCAACTGTAATTGCAGAGAGGGACATGGCTTTAACCTATTTACAGGTAAATAATTGGCTTTTCAATTAATACCAACAATTATTTGAAACTTTTTTTGTATAGATTGCTATCATGTGCAAAATCACAGCCACAAAATATTTTGCAAAATCAGCACAGACCTGACCACAGTTATCAATCACTTAAATATTGACTGCAAGATCTCATTAAGCCTTCTTTACATCTATATGGTTGTGAGGTTTTCTTGCATCCTTAAATCTGAGTCAGTAAAAACGTATATTCAGCTGAGTGCATTGCTTCCTTCAGGAAGCAATGTTACTCCCTAATGGATATAATGGGAGTTTTGACACTGACTTAATGAATTTTCACTCTATTATGTCTAGAACTAGGTTAGATGTATCCATGTAGGATCTGGGAGACTTGCCTAGCAATTCAAGCTGGATCTATTATTTTTCCGGTGGCTCTTGGGAATACTTGTTGTGCCTGAAATACTATATTCCCTAATCGGTACAGGAAGATGTCTGTTGAGGCAGTGCACATAAAAAGCCTTGATTATGAGCATAGACTTAGAGCTTGGATCTTCTAAATCCTGTTAGCGATGCTCTAGGTTCCTTGTTTTATATCATGTTCTCAGTCTTGAGATCTGATTCAAGATTCTTCTCTAGAATTTTGTATTTGAATGATGAAATACTGCTCACTGTTGTTATGCAGTATCAACTATGTGAAGCCAAGTTCTGCTGGGACCAAGCCATGGGATGGGTGGTCTGCCTAGTGTCAGAGCTCCCATGGTACCTGCAGCAGCAGCAGAGAGTAAAGTTTCTAGGCTTACCCCATAAACCTTCAGCAATATTGCTGCTAAGAGAAGATATGAACAGTATCCTGGATCACTGTCCTTGGTCAACATTTACAGTTTCTGAAGATTCCCTATGGTGAAGAACAGAACTAGAGGGAAAGAGAAATAAAATGTGTTCCACAGAAAAGTGATTGTGTAACTGGGACAGACATAAGAAAGAGAGCAACAGAATAATTTCAGTGCAGTCCAAATTGTTTTATGCACTGTCAGCCCTCATCTGGGATGTCAGCATCATTCACTCTGCAGAAGAAAACTGGGCTGAACAGTAGGTTTCATCGTGTGAACAGGCTTAAAACAAACTTTGCAGTATTTTGTCGGTGCACCGCTCATCTATTAAAAATATTTTGCAAAGGCTTCAAGTCCTGGAAGAACTCCAAGTCACTTTTGATGTGAGTGTTGGGAAAGTTTTAATTATAGAAAAGTTTTGATCCTATAAATAAAACCATTCTTCAGATCTGAAGTTTGAACCTTTACACTTATTCTGCTGTTTTGAAATCCAGAGACTGTTATAAATGCATTAAAACATTCAGTGCTTTGGAAAATATTTTAGCATCCTAAAATCTCACTTGGGAGTGTGGTTTCAGGCTTTCATTTTATTGAAATTTTGCCATAAATTATTCCATAAAGATTTTTCAAGATTTGGGATACCCAGTTATGTGTATGAATGTGAATGAAATGTATATTTGAAAGCCCTGGAAATTATATGGAGTACTGTTAGTCAAATTTTAAAGAAAACCAACACTTTAAGGCATGTTGAGAGTAATTCTACTTTTTCAAATCTGCTTTTAAAAAATTGCTATTTTAGTATCATGGGGTTTTTATCCAAAGCTTCGTTATACTTTATTTGCTACAAATGATGAAATGGATTTATGTTAGAATCGGATGTTAAGTCAGTCACAGTATGTGAACTGTTACAAAAGAGAGAAAATGAGTACATTAAGAACAACTTAGCTGCAGGTTATTGCTTTACAGTGTTTTTCCATCTATGCATTTTTATCTAGAAATAACTAAGAAGCTCAGTCACTGTGAGCCTAGGAATGCCTTCTGAATTTTAAACAATAAACAAATGGAAAACAGCTGATTCAGTTGTATATTTTCATTATTTTTCCATGACTTCTATTTCTAAACTGGTTATTTGAAGGGTCTGCAAAGTCAAGCATGTCCAGAATTCTGAGCAACTCAGCCTGGATGCAAATAGGAGGCTTTGATGGAAATTGCATTTTTGGTATCAGTTCCTGCTTCTTAACAAATATTGTCAGGAGAAGCTTTCCTTCAATTCCAGAGATGCTTCCTTTGTGATGTATTCTCTGCCTGCAGTAGCTATTAGACTGTAGCTGCCCAGGCCAAAGTTGTTCTTTCTCAGATACTTCCCTTGAGAACAGTTTGTGGAGATGCCTGTTGAGTTCCCAGTGATGTTGCTGGATGAAAGATCCGTCCATGGAAAGCCTTAAAATGGGAAGACAAACCAGACATCAGCTACCAGTTAAGTAGGATTTCCTAATGATGTATGTCATCACTGAAATACAAAGCAACCAGATCTGCTAAATTTTATCAAATACAAAAATAGTAGGCTCTATGCAGTTTGCAACAGCAACATCCACTGTTTATTCCACTTTTTTTGGGCTGAATTACTGGAGCTGCACTGAAACAAAAGTAACAGGCATGAACTGGTCATTGTGCTCTTAGTGTCTGTGCAAAGACTGGATTTGTAAAGAGAGGCTACAGACAAAACAGGTTGTAGTCTTTTTATAAGAAATGTTTGTTTTCACTTTAGAAAATTTAGGAAGGCTTTAATTTTATGTCACTGCTCTCTATATGCTTTAGTCATTTGGCCAGTACAACATGGATGTAGATTGTTTTAATTTAGACTATTTAAAGCTGTTACTGTTTCATGTTCACAGTGTTCAGGTCACCTTGGGAAACACTACAGCAGAAAGGGTAGTATAAAGAAAGTAAAATACTTACGAACTAGAGAGAAGGGGAAGTCCTATAATGAAGGAAACATCTTCATATTACAGAGTGTGAGAGGTTCAGCTTTGCCATTCTTCCTCATCACTTTTGTAACCCACGAGAGTGGTTACAACCCTTCAGCCCAATTGTTTGAATTTCATTGGACACAGCAGTAATTTTAGGATTTGGTCCCTGGTCTTTTATCTCTAGTGCCCTTTTTATTCTTCCATTCAAAGGTCAAAGATATTCAGGGAAAAAGCCAGAAATATTGTGTTTCTCTTCTAGTGGCCTACAGTGTTTAATCACATTAGGAAATACATTAAAATTCACGGCCATCATAGAAGATGCACAGATAACAGCTGCTGTGCCCACGCTTCTTGGATTTGTGTGAGAAAAATGTAAGCCTATTTAGTAGCGAGTAATGGTTATTATGCTGTAATTTTTTTTTCTGTTTGGAGTTACATTCTGTTTCTACCAAAATCTTCCCAAGGCTGCAGAATTAGAAACTCTTTTTCCTACTTGTGTGTAAACATTCATTTTCTGTGATTATATTTAACATGAGATGTTAATTTGAATAATAAACTTGTAGGAATACTGGAGAAATTTATGCTCTTTTTAATTTTTTCTGTTGCTTATTTTCATACATAAAAATAGCTATGGCTTCAAAGTATATCTATAAATCATGCTAAGCATTCCTGTATTTGTAATTCTGGAGAACAAAGCATAATCACTAGTTTGTCTATAATGAGAAAACCTGCATAAGGTTAGAAAGAAAGAGTTCTCAGAAGCAAAATACCCACTTACTAATGAAAAACAAAGAACTATGTGTCAGTATATTGGGTGACAGATATTTTTAACTGTGATCATAGTAATACGAATCTATTACCTAGTCAAGAGTACAAGGACTACACTAGTTAGAAAATGTGATCATCAGGTGTCTTGGGAAAAGAATAAGCATTAGATCCTCTCATCTCTGTGACTTGTGGGGGCCATTGCTAGAGCAGCCCAAGCTCAGCCTGATGCATGCCTCAGTAGGTGCTGCAGAGTGGAGATGGACAACAGAACTCTGTACTCTTCTTAGTCACAGGTGTAAGTGTTCAATGCCATGTATCTGGCATATCACTGAACACAGGAATACAGGAGCCTCTGACAATATTATGTTGAAGCAGCTCTTCCAGAATCTTTCCTCTGTTGCTCTACCAGTTATGCTATAAAAGAAGTATCTACCATGTTCTAAAAGATGCCCAACTCCACATTGTGTGTAGTTAAGTACAGCTGCATCCCCTCCTTGGCTAAATTCGACAATTTTTCAGAAGTTCCTTCCTTTGCTGTGCCTTTTTGGGCTGTTGATTCGAGGAGTTCACAGAAGGGAGAAGCCTTGTGTTTCTGTACTCTCTATGATCTGAGCCTGCCTTCAAATTATTGAGAAGTATCATTTCATTCCTCTGCTTAAGACAGAAGCTACATGTCCGTATGGCCAGTTGCATTGGCTGACTGTCCTTTTACCCAAGAACATGCAGGATAGTCTTCTACTAACTGAAACTCTATTTGATTTTTATCTTTGCCTGGCTTTATCTAAGTTGCTTGTGTCCTTCTGGACCCCAAGATGAGAAGGCAGGGGAGGACAACAGTGGCAGTTTACAATTAGATCTTTAGTACAAAGCATGAGGCATAGTTGAATGCTTCTGGTCCTCAGCCAGAATGTGAGGATCCATGCTCACGCATGCAGTCCAGAAAGTAGAATCAGAAAACAGCCTTTGTCTTCAAATACCAGGAAGAAGCTGCAGACAGGAACTGCTGTCAGAGGAGCAATCTAGTATTGAAGAAATGTTCATAAGACAAGGTGCTCCAGCACTGAAAACTAATCAATACGAGAATGACAAGCGGCAGGCTATCTTCCCAATCTTATTTTTTGCACATGCTTGTTTTGGTTTATCTTCCCCAAGCAAAATCAGGTTTTAGTAGCATTAGTAGGAATAGCAGTCCCTTTAACTTTTCCTTTTTGTCTCTAAAAACAGAGAAAGATAACTAAAAAGAAAGTATGTAATTAGTGCTTAATACTTGCAGTTGCTAGTGCTTTCATTTCCCCTCCCCCTTCACTGCCTATGCAGTTGATAAAGAGGGCAAAATGTTTTTAATAGTAGTTGAGAGTAAGCAGGCTTCAATACCCCAACTGACAGATTATATGCAACTACTGAATTACATATTGTGACAGAGCTGTGTTAACGCTTTTAATTCACAAAGTCAGTGCACTGCATCAGAATGAATTCACCAGCTCTGATGCACTAATATATTCCCTTCCAGTACCAAGGCAAATTTTGAACTGTGGGCTTTGGTATTATTCTGACTGTATCACTATTGCCAAACTTAACTTTTAAGTGGTTTGCCACCTAATAGACTAGACTCCACACACACACCACCACAGCTGTAGTTCTGTTGCAGCAGGGAAGCCTAAGCAGTTAAGGGAGGCAAGACTTCCAGGGAAAGTTGACATATTTTACCAAAAGGCTGAATACACCTGAAACAGCTGGGAGTGCACCAAATGAATCTAGAAAGATCTATGTGCTGGCCTGAGGGAATTTCAACTGAAAGAGGTCGCT
The DNA here is from genome assembly GCA_013400935.1 of Turnix velox. Lineage (NCBI taxonomy): Eukaryota > Metazoa > Chordata > Aves > Charadriiformes > Turnicidae > Turnix > Turnix velox. Next base: position 130,442 of record VZTY01032345.1, read on the forward strand.
TAAAATTTAGGAAAACCTTTAGGAACATCCCTCAACATCCTACAATTTTAACTGTACAGGGAACTTCATCCTAGAGTAGTGTACTGAAGTTCTCTTCAAGGTATGGAGAAAAAATCTATGTAGGAGTCTCACATGGTAAGAAAGGGTTCAACACAGCAAAGTATTGTATCTTCAACCTTGTGTTGCCTTGGCAGTTGTGGTCAAGAATATTCACTGAGTGATCCCATGAACAGCATAGTGGTCTCTGAGTCCTCAGAATGCAGGATCTTCTCAGTGCTATTAAAATTTACATCTCTGCCGGCACAGAAACAAGCATTAAAGTATCCAGGACACATTGTTGTAGAAAACCTTGTGCTTATAATCTTGTGCCAAATATGCCAACTTTGCAGCAACATTAAGAAGTCATTGCACATCATTCTGATCTTGAACCTTAACCATAAAGCTTCTTTGCTCTTTTTAAATATCTCTTTGTAAAATATTGAAATAAATAGAGAACAATATTGTTCAAAGATTAATTTGCTGCTGAGATTGTTTATGCAAACTATATCTTCTGTTGAGTACTTTAATGTTTTAGTGAGTCATATTGAAATTACATTTTTCCCCTGAGCTTGATGACAGTAATTAGCTATGCTACAGGAAATTGCCTAAATGGAAAATTTTATGTAGCCTCGCTACAAATTTAGAGAATATATCATGGAAATGGTTTTCCTATGTGGCGAAGAGATGCAAGTTTTCTCTCTCATCCCAGTTTTACACTGTTTTAAATCTACTGACTTCAGAAGAGTTCTGCATGATTTCCCCCAAAATGGCTTCTGTCTTCAAATGAGAACAGAATCAGGCTCCTGATTCTGTATCAGAATCAGTAATGAGGCACCATGTTGTTTTCTTCGTTCTTAGGAAAAGTTAACACTGTGATTCTGTGATTTGTGGACACAAGCATACAAATGCACAAATGCATATTTCTAAATACTCTTAAAACAACAAAAGACATTCACAGGATTAACTATTGATAGAGCTGAACAATTTATGCTGATTTTGGAATATGAAAATATTTACAACAGTCTTTCATTATGCAACTTACTATAATTTAATTTTTCAAATAAAGTCCATTCACAAGATTTGTGAATTTTACCTGCATAAACTGTGGGACATTGTTATACTGCTTTTAAAGTATCACAAAAGCAGTCTCAATAGATCAAAATATCAGTATTTCTCAGACTGAAAGTAGTTGATGGATTTATTTCTAAAGACATTAAAAGTATGATAAAAAATAAGGGCTGCTGGTTTGGTGAGTCAATGTTGCTTTTTTAAAAAAAATTAAAATGCTTAAATTTATATTTAATTAACTGTAGTAGTGACCAGTACATAAAAGACATAAATGCTATCATTACCAGAATAATTGGTGGACCCAGAAAGGTTAAAACACTCAATCTAAAAACTAGTTAAAACTTATGAAAACGGAGTTCAAAATGGAAAAATGACTATGGGTAGTATAAAGTAGTGACTTGAGTATCAGATAAAAAGTCACATCCTGTTTTTGTGAGTAATGCTGTGGTCCCAAGGGAGAGCAGTGCAGAGAAAGTAAAAATACACTGATATTAGCTTTGTTTTACCTTTAAAATATGCTATGTCTTTCTCCTTCTTAGTGTCTATTTACAGTACATGACTGTTAGGGAGAAATTTCCTTTGTTTTATTTCTTATTCTTTCTTAGAATGCACTGGGGAAACTACATTCTGAATCTCATCTGAGCATTAGCTTAGTGCTGCCAGTGCTGCTTTTCTGGCCTCATGCTTTTATACATTTGGTACCTAAATATTAAAATTACTTTTTTATCTTAGCTCAAAATTCTTACATTCCACTAAAAAAATTGTTAAGATTTTGAACAAGATGGACATGCTGGTAGCAACAGAAACTTTTCATTTTCTGAATGCTAAAAAAGTGTTCCAAATGGCTAGATTTGTGACATTTCACCATGTATCATAATTTTATGACACTTTCTAAGTTTTCCTTCCATTTAAAGTTAAATATTGGTGTTCTTATTTTAATAGAGACTTATAATGCTGATTACCTTCTAATCCAAAATCTAAATTTGCCTTTAGTAAAGTTGATGTTTCCTGTATGATGTACCTGTCTCTCCACAAGTATAGTGGACATTACAGCTTACTGTTTTCTGAGGAAGAAATGGCAACATGTAGATTAGAGACTGCAAAACTTTAAGATTTTCATCATTATTTTACACATACTGCCGAAAATAATGCAATCAATACAGTTCCCATTGTTATGACTGGCAGATGTGTTTAGAGCCTTGTTCAGTGTATCTAACTGTTCTGTTTGAAATCCTTCTGCAATGCATGTTATCCAAATGTTTCTCTGCATTCACTACAAGGCCATGGGTTCTGACAATGCTTCCTCAGTGTGGCATGATTTTTATTTAGTCTTTAGCATAGTGTCTTTTCACTGTCTCTTTTTACAGGTTACCCTACAATTCATTAAAATGTTGATGTTTCTTGTTTTGAAATAACTGAACTTGTTCATTTGGAGAGACCTATAAGTTCTGCTTGGATAGAGGCATAAGAAATAGCCAGACAGTCCTTATAAATAGATATGCCACACCCTATCTGCAAGGAGACCCATAGTCTACCTAGTTTTTTTATTATTTCGTACTGGGCCTCAGAAATACATATATTTTCATGTGCAACTTAAAATGATCTTCTGGGTTACTTTTGTTTGCACACAATGTTATCTGTGTATCTGCCTATTTTTAAAATTATTTTTGAGGCACTAACAATGTAAAACTTCATGCATTTAAAAGTAGAGAGTCTAAAAGGAGAAGAGCAACATTTTAAATTATGGAATTATATTATTTATAGACTACTCAATAAGAGCATGTAGGGCTCTAAATGTCTGGTTTGCTGGCTGCAAAGCATCCATCTATATTTATGTTGTGTGGCTCCAGTATGATATTGCATCATGGCAAGAGATTACATGATTTATGAGAAGAAACTGATTCAATGAAAACAGGCTTATAAACATAACCTCACTGCTGAAAACAATAGTGATAATGATTGGTGAACTGCAGCAGGAATTGTGAGTACCCTGAAAAATTATGAAGTGCTTTTCTCTCTTGGGATAACAGGTTTCTTAAAACAACAGTGCTTATTCCAGCAGTTGTTAGGGGGTATAGAATTGCCTTGTTTATATTTTAGTTAGGCCTGAGTGTTGCCCTCCTCATATCACATATTGTTCTGATAATGGATGGGAGAGATTACATGGGAGAATGAAAGAAACATACATTTGGCCTTTTTGGGTTTTTTTTTTGTTTGTTTTTTGGTTTGTTTTTTAAGTGAATGGTATCTGTTACAACAAATCATTATTTTGGAATACTATAATTAACACAAATCAAAAGGTGCTGATGTGCCAAATTAAGCAGGGCTGATTATAGTGCCAGTGACTCTAACTATATGATACTTCCAAGGTTAGGATACGAAGTTTGTTTACTGTAGTCTTTAAATGTTGTGCTGAAAATTTACCTGCTGGCTGCTCAGTTCACATGGGATTTTCCCTTTCCCTGCTTGACTACCTTTTTCTTTAAAGTGTCAGCTGTTTCTGAGAATGAAGCAAAAGATAAAGATGTTGATCACTTGTTCAAAACAAATTTTGACAAACCTTTCTTTTGTTCAGACCTTGCAACCCTAAGATTTGAGGAGACATGAAGCAGTAATTGTGGGAAGAATGGCCTTATTTGCCGCAGTGCTACTCCATACTGATAATATTTCTGAAAGGTTTCAATTTTTATATGGATGGCATAAACCTACAGAGCCAAAAGATTTCAGTAGAACAGTCTACTCAAATCCTGACTGAGCAGAGCCCATCAGCACTTAAATTTACTTGTAAGTATCACTTGTTCCTGAATTTTTGCTACTGCACATTTTCTGCCTAGCAGAACTGAAACCCTCCTCCTGCCTGAGACCACACAAGATATAGAACAAGCATCATCAAGTCTAATTCCCATAGGAGCTGTGGATTTGTGTGGTCCAGTCTCTGCCCTCAAACCTGCTCATACATTTTTACAGATAATTTGATGGAAGAGCAAGAGGCTCCAGCATGTGTCTCAACTGTGACCTATTTTCTTTCATTTTAAGAGGCAGAATAGTGTTACAAAACTTCTGGCAAATGATTTAGTTATGTCTGATTTCTGTTTTCATGTCTGCGAATGCAGAGCTTGTTGGAGGAGGGTGTGAGAACAATTCATGAATCACAATTCCTGCGTGCCTCTTAGCAAGGTAGGAACTTGCATGTAATTATAGACCCAACAATTCCACTATGGTTCATATAAAAATACTGGCAAGGCATTCATGATAATGATCCTTTGGAAGAATCTTGCAGACATTGCACGGTAGTTCTGCAGTAGTGTCCCCAAGCCCTCAGGTAATTTCCTTTAACTGCTTTGGAGGCTATCTGGGAGCTGCTCCAAATCGTAAGACTAGAAAGGTAGGGATTAAACTGAGGTTTTCTGAGAAAATAAAACAAAGGAATTAGCATAGGGAATTTGGGATCACTCCTGTTCAGCATTCTGACATTGAGAAAATGGGTTTATGTGCAGTGATGATCAGCGATTATCTTTGTTAAAGATATAATGGCAGAGGTAATACACTATTATTTTTCTGGTGGATCATCTTAAATTGTAAGTCAGTGATAAAAACTGGGATTGTGCTAAAACAGATGGTTAATAAAAACAGTGTTTTAGATTATAAATGCTTAGGAATGAAATTGCTGAATATTTATTGCTTCTGATACTGATGGGTAAATGCTTATTTTTCTTTTTGTGTGCTGGAACAAAAATAGACAACATCTTCAAAGAATGTATATTCTCCTGTGATTTATATCCCCAGGGATTAAAACTTCATGGAGATCATGGTCCCCTGATCTTTTGTTAGAGGCATGTGATTGACTGACTGTCCTTTTCACAACATTACCTCTGTAAGATAAGACTTGTGCATTGATCTTTTTGCTTACTTAGATAATTTTCCAAAGCTGTAAACAAGTGTAGATATTCCATGCAGTATGTTGGAACTGAAATGATTTTGCATCTTTATGCTTGTCAACAATGAATTGAGAACTATGATTTGGCTAACTCACGTATTTGGTTTGTGGTGGTTTATTTGTATTCACTTGCCTTCTGAAGGGGAGGCTGATCATTAGGGGTGGAAGGCTCCCTATCTGAAAATTTTGCTGGAATAGAAGGCAAGAGAGAACAGAAGAGAGGTAAAGGTGCAATCTGTGTTCCAAAAAAATTGCAAATATAGTTGTTGGCATTGCATTCTATTCAAAAAGTCATTAAGAAACATCGGAATGGCAATTATCTCCCACTGCATTAATATTCTGCCTCTTTTCTTCCAATACTTTGAGAAGGTGAGAGCTTTTAACATTTAAAATTATTAAATTATATCAATTTGAAATTTGGCACATGATTTTTCCATTTTATACCCTTCAGGATGAGGAAAAAAACCCCATACAATACTAGAAACTAACCTGAAAGGAAAGAATGCAGCACCAACATGTATGTTTACTTTCCTAGCTTTTACATCAGTAGACTCTAGGTTCTCTTCGAGTCTCACCAGCTAATTGTGCTGAACTATTTTCAGACTCTAGTAACCATTGCAGTATATGTGGCTGAAACATCTATTCTTCTGTTTTTCATGGCCAAAGATATACAGTATTGAAAGTGATCAGTCAATATTTTCTTCTTAAGACATTGTATAATATCATACTCATGTTGTTCATCATTTTACGTGTTACCTGTTTTTCACTGGGACAGCTGGGAAACAGATGAATGCAGTTCTAGACTGAGGCATCGGTACAAGGTTGAGGAAACCTGCTAGATGGCATGGAATATAATATATCTGCATTCTAAAGAGATGCCTGCCACGTGTCTTTGAAATTTGAATTTATGGGGAATTGTATATTGCTTACTGCTTTTAGCAAAGTGTGATAGGATTTTTCTGTTTCCGTTGGCCAGTAAGATAGGAGCATTTGTTTTTGAAGGAGGACATTGGTGCTGAAGGCTACAATTAGATACTGGTATGTGATGCACTGTTTACCATGTTGTCTTGAAAAAGAAAGTGATGCTGTGGAGAAATGAGCAGTCTACTTTTTTTTCCAACAGCATACAACAAAAGTACTTAATGATGCATAATGTCCCTTTTTTTCCATGCACAGTTTAATACATCAGCTTTGATCTAAAAAATTCCTGAGTCAGCCTGGGAGCTTTCTCTGTGTTCTTATGTAACTACTGGAATGGCTGGAACAGTGAGAACACTACAAGTGTAACTGTTGTTCAAAAACCCGAGGAGTGGCCAGCTGAGAATTTTCCGCAAAGGGCTCTCAAATTTACAATCTGATTCATTCTCTCTTTAATAGGGCCCTATATAGGAGAGCAAAATATCAGTATGCAGTGAGAGAGAGATTAATATTAATTAGTTACTATTAATTTTTGCTCCTTGGCAATGGAATGAGTAAGAGCTGTTTTCCCTGTCCTTCTATGTGATTCCTTTATTACTTTATAAGACAAAGGAGCCTAGAACCTGTAACAGTACTTCTAACATCCTCTAATTCTGAGAAAAGAGCAGCTGTGTGGAAACACAAGGTCTTTGGATAGATGGCTTTTGCCTTTAGCAGCATTTCCAAGGTCTATGTGAATAAAAGCAATCTAAAACTCTTCTGCCAGTTTTTTTACAAGGAAAGCAAAGAAATTTTAATTATATTGTGTATGACTGGAGGAGAGCTGGAGATAATTATCCTCACTCTTGCTCTTATAATCCATATAGAAAATAAGCTAAGCATTATGTTCAGCACACCCCAGACCATACTTCTATAAATCAGTGGTATGTGCTTTTTAAATCTATTTTGAAAGGTGACAAGGAAGCATACCAAATCACATCATGTGAGGGTGGAAGGTGTTCATGTTTTTTGAATAATAAACGTGTAATGCCTAATTCTGGACTGTGAGATTCCACATCTCTCAAAATGATGTTGGAACTATTTTGCAATTTTTTTAGTCCATTTTATACGACAAAGCCAGTATTCAATTGATTAAGATTTAATGGGAGAACATGCTGATCTATCATTGGAACACAAGTCCCTGTTATGCTGTTTTTCAGACAAAATGTGAATTAGCGTTTTTTTTCTTCCTAGTAGATTCTGTGATCTCTGTGTTCTGTGGCTGATTATCTTAAATCTTTCGAGGAAGAAATAGGGTGGATGCTGCACACACAGTGAGAGACACTAAAATTGTAGCTGATCTGTACTATCAGCTGTAGGAATGAAACTATTTGATTTTGTAAGTGAAAGTATTCTGTAATTGTTAAAATGGCTTTGTAACTTAAATAATAACTCTTGGAAACATAAACTTATGCTTGGGTTTTGTGGTGTTTATGAAGTATGTCTTTTTGACACAGACTGCTATGTCAGGTAGAGAACTTAGGGGCTGGAAGGGAGAATCAGGAAGAATTTAGACATCCAAGGACAGGATTGTGTTTCTGGAAGAAGATGCCTGCACCTGGGACTGCTGTTGGCCTGCAGAGGTTCATCATCTCTGCCCAGGCACTGTAGCTCTATGCTGGACTCCAGCATTAGCCTGGATCCAGAAAATAAACCTTTCTCTGCCTCAGTTCCCAAGAGGCACTGATTCCAAAAGACTATAATGAAGCACTTAATGCATATGAAGGTAAGAATTAGTGTATCTTGAAGCATTGATTATGTGTGTTTAGAAGCTGAGACCTGCTTCATGTCTTCCTCTAAGCTGAATAAGATGTTGCCAAAAATGTGTAGCCACCTAAGGGGTGTTGCAAGTAGCTCTCTTTCATTTGTTCATTGAAACACTGCTGTCATCCAAAGAATTCAAATCTCTCCAAGTGATCGAGCAAATGTAACTGCAAGAAAAGCTCTCAACCTAAGGGATGCTCTCCAGGCCCACTACAGACAGACGATATTGCAAATTCTTTGTCTCTGTGCCTAGGGTTCTTTGTTTTTATCTAATTATTATATAACATAAAATGCATCAAATCTTTAGTTGCAATGATCATAGACATAAGCCCTCCTTCCAAAACAGCTTTGCTAACCATTAATTAGACAGTCAGGCTCATCCCTTCTCTTCCAGCTTTGGATTAATGAATTTGCTGCACATTTACACTTGTTCAATGGGTCTAATGGATGGTGAAAAGAACACCTTTGCCACTTCCCTCATGACTTACTGGATACTAAGGCTTTAGTGCCCATATAGTTTTTCTGGATTTAACTGAAATTACACCAGAGAATTTTAATTAAATGCATACTCACAGATTTATCAACCATCAGCAATTTAGAGTTGTATCAGTCAAACATTTCTCCTTGTTTATATAAGTTAACTGATTTTTTTCCACTAAATATCTATTCTTGGAAAGGAAATAATCTAGTGTTCTTTTCCCTTACTTGGAAATGAGAGTTTTGAATTCTCATTGCATTCAAGCTGTGTTTTTATTCAGGTGCTGGGAGCACTGATCACAGAATATTGTACAAAGCATAAAACATTTGGACTTGCCATTTTCCCTTAGTTTTCTGCGGGAATGACATGAAGTACAAAACGAGTACAAAAACGAATAATTCAAAGAATGTAATAATAGGTTTTTTTCATTATCTGAAGCATAGTTCAGGTCACTGAGCTTCTCTTAACCATGCTATAATTCTTTTTTTTTTAAACTTAATCGCCTTGTCAGTCACAGGGCATAAAATGGACTGTCATTACTGGCTAATGCTTTCTTTCCAAGGAAAATTTACAGCAACCTGTTTCCATTCTCTCCAGATATACATTACAATTTGAGGGAAGGTGAGTCTCTTATAGGGCCTGTCTTTGGCATAGGCAGAAGGATTTTAAAGGCAGCTGCTGCATACAACTGTTCACTTTTTATTAACTCTGTTTGAACTACCTATTTTGTGAATAATTCTATGAAAAGGAAAATTGCAGGTAAGATGAAGGTTATTTTTCATAAAATGGCATTTTGTTACACGTTACACTTTCATGTATTCTACAGAATTAATTTGAAAGAACTTGCATTTTGCTATTTCAGTGGTATTATTCTGAACTCAGAAAGGCTAATAGTTTTGAACTGGCCTGTTGTGTATTAAGGTTGTTAATCTGGCCAACTGAAGAAAATTTGTGATTTTTCATCTGCACATGATTAGGGTCTTCAAGGTTATGCACTGTGATTTGTAAGTTGTAGATGCTGGTCTCCTGTAATGCTCTGAATAATGCCTGATGGAGAGAGTGCTATTTTAGCAAATGGAAGATGTGCCATTTTCATGCCCAAAGGCAATTTCCATATTGGTCTCTCACATGCTACAGGTCTGCTTTCATTAACAAATATCTCTCACTGTGATTTAAAAAGAAATAAGCCATGCTCTTATTCTTGGTAATAGCATTTGTGTGTGCCACCTCTTGGGAAAATGCTTCAGCCTCTGCTTCCTAGTTCAGGAACATGAACTCTGCAGAGGTAATAGGATTTTGGATTTCCTAATCTGCATTTAATCTTTCCAGTTAGCCTTAGATGCTCTGCTCCTTCCAGGCTTGTGTGGCAGATCAGCGGAACTGAACCAGATGCTGCAAATCTGGGACATCTCTGCCTTTTCACCTCTGTTCCCTTTAATACACGTGCTCCAGTTACATTTCTTGTTTCGTCACTGGCGCATATCTGGTCCTACAGGGAAGTAGTCCAGTTCTTCTGGCAGGGTGGCTCCATAAACTGTCTTAGCACGGTGTCTAAGCTGTGGGGGAAGTGAGAGTCTTGACAGCCCAGACTGGGAAAGGCAGTGGGACTGCCCCTTTTGGCACTAGGCAGTCATTAAGTGGTTTATATGTATTCCCAAACTGCCTTTTTTGCATATGGGGTTTTGAATTATATTTCAGCCCTGCCAAATTCTAATTTTAACTATCCAGTTACTAGAGACAGCTGCACCAGTCATATAATGAGAAATAGCAGAATCTTTGCATTATCCAGAAAACAGAACAGTTATCTGTGAACAACCGCTGACACTCCTGGATGTGCCATAATCTCTGCAGTAGCTCTGATATGCTCAGGAGATAGCACATTTATAAAAATTAAATACATACAAGGGCAAAAGACCCAACACATTAATGACTTGCCAGAACTAATGAATATGTGAACAGTGAATGAATTCCTCTGATATGACTTGTTTTGTGTTTTGATTTTTTTATTGTGGCAGCTTTTTGTCATAGGAGTCTGCAGTTGCACTTGGGATGCACATGGCAGCCTGATGCTTAAGTATGTAACACTTATGTGAAGCATGAGAAAATAAATTAGAAAAAAAATATGGAAAAGTGTTTCTTTATATCTTTCTAACCTTCTGGCATCCTCACCATAGAGAAATTTTGAGCTTTTTACTCCTTTTTGGAATACGATAAATACAATATTTTTGAGGTATTTATGATTGAGCAAACATAATCCACTGTAACAATCTAAAATAAACTTCTAAGTGTAATATATATCTTTTGAATTATCCAGTAATGTAAATTATCTTCTATGTATCCTTATGCTAAGATGTGCTGTTTTTTTTTTTTTAAATGAAAGCCAGATGCCAGGCATCACAAAACTGCATGACTAATGCCAAACAACTGTATTTTACAAGGAATAGGTCCATTTTTGTAAGTATATTTAACTTTTAAAATTGGTCTTGGAAAAAATTAAAATCTTGCCATGAAAATATTGAGATAAATGGCATATCTGTTTAATTCACATGATTTACCTGATTTCTTCCTATGGAAGGTAATACCTCTGACTGTGTGCAGGGCATTCTTAGTGGAACAATCATCAGTTTTGTATTTTACTTTCATGTTTCTTAAGACAGGGCAGAGCCAGTCTGAAATTGGCTCTTATCACTGTGAATCTTGTGACTGTTCAGAGGCACAACCTTATTCAAACCCCATTTTTAAAACCCAACTTCAGAAGGCAGACATGAGGGAGAAAAGAAATCTGATTTCTTAAATACCATCTGTACGCAGTGAACCAGCTTTCTGTCTGATGCTACTGTCATGTCACCTTCATTTATCTCCTGCCTTAGGCTGAGGGTTAGTTTCTCAGTGATCACTTCTAATGGTGTTCTCTGATGGTCTCACAGAAGACAGGATCTGTTGAAAAATCATCAGTATTTTGCAAAGGCAGCATCAGAATAATATCAATAATATCTTTTCACATTAACTACCATTTTAGATTTATTAAGTGGCAGTAGATAATTTTAAAAGGCTAGAACATTTATGACATTTTCTGTTACACAGGTAAATCATTGACACATTTTTTAATTTGCTGTTCAGAATGGACTAAATTTATTTTACCACTTTATTTCAGTATCATGGTTGTAGATCAGACTGTGCTACAAGTAATCCATCTTCTGAACATGCTAGATTATCTTATGCTTGTATAAAGCATATTAAAAATGGGTATTAAAGCATAAAAAGGGGAATAATATTTACAGGTAGAGAATATTGCGCAGAATTTTCTGCTTCACATAATGAGACACAAGCAGACACAAAACACTTAAGATGGAATTTTATTACCCATTTCTCCTGCACTGGAGCACACACAGGTCACCATCACCCCTTTGCTGTAGCAAAGGAGACTACTGCTGTGGCACCCACTGAAAAACTGGCTGTGTCACCCTGCCATGTCAATCCACAGGAGAACTTCAGTCCTTGTGCCATCCACTGTGGAGTTCTGCTGCCTCTGGCTTTAATTCCAAGCAGACAGTTGATCCTTCCCTCCACCTCCTTCCCTTTTCTGTTTGTTTTGATCTGATTTACAGGCTGCTGGAGGTTGCATGGCTCCTGCAGAGGTGGTGGGAGGCATTTCTCTATGGCAGAGAGTGGGATGGTGTCTGCTCATCCTTGTGGTTTCCTAGAGTCCAAGCAGCATACCTGAGCTCCTTCCTCCAGACCCTGGTACATACCCCTTACTTGCATGAAAACTGTGGCTTTTGCCATATAAAATCTTGAAGCTTCTCGGGATGATTTTTGCCAAATGCTCCCTTCCTCAGAAACAAATGAAAAAAACCCAACTGATAATTTTAAAGTGATCTCCGAGAACTCCAAAACCCTTGAGTGGAAAAAGCCTGTCAGGGAAGCTGGCTGGCGATTCTGGAGTCTGCATGGAAAAGTACTGAGTAAGCGGAATTTTCTAAATTGGGTATCCTGGAGAGCTGCTTGGAAAACTGGGAGAATATGTACTGGCATCAGTGGGAGAAAAACTGACTGATGGATGACTGTTCAGGGTGATACAGTGTTGTGGGTTAGGCTCAAAAGGACCCCCCCCACATGACAGATGCCTCCCTCCCCCCCTCTCTCAAAAGGGAGGAGAGGAAGGAATGAGGAGATTTGTGAGTTTAGAGAAATTTCAAACTACTTTAATAGATACTAAAAAAATAGATAAAATTAAAAGGAAAAGATAAAAAGGTATACAATATATACAACATCGTATCAAGCTCCGAGGATGATGATCACGTCCCCAGCAGACACAGGGAGAGTCTCAGGCTGGGGCCAGCTGGATGCCGGATCTGGAATCATGAGTGCTTGGATTGGTGTCAAAAGCAGAGGGACAGGCAGAGTCTTATCTAGATGTCAGCTATCGAAAAAAGAGCAAGGAGGAGGGCTGACCCTTTGATCCCTCAGCTTTTATACTGAGCATGGGGCTGATGGTCAATTTTGGGTCGCCTGCCCTGTGCACTCCTACTTGGAGGTGGGACTTCTCTACATCTTTCTGCTTCCAGCCCCCCATTAGGGTAGATGACAAACTTTCTGACCTTGATCACCATAGTGAATACTGAAAATAAGAGCTTCTTGCATACCATTCCCTGGTATAATCAGGTCTTATCAGTCTGGGAGTGAACATTGTCTGAACAATGTGCAATTAATTTCAAAGTTTAGTCAGACAGAAGAGGCCTAGCTGAAAAGTGAAGTTACAAATTAGAAAATTTACCCTATTTTACCTCAAACCAGGACATACAGCAAGCATTGATGGGAATGTTGTGGTCCCCAAAGTTTGTATAAATGGGCAGGACAACCCTACAACCCTCTTGTGTGCAGCACAAAACTCTTATAAAAGGCTGTGCTTTGAAGGAATTCCATGACACTTGTTCACAACTGAATTGGCCAGGATCACTGCAGAGGGTGCTGTGTCCTCTTTGCAAGGTTTGGGACTGGGGGGTAATTCTTTGTGAGTGGGGCTGTTCAAGAACCAGAGAAACAAAGGGCAAGGAGA
>VZTY01032356.1:0-16602 GCA_013400935.1 Turnix velox
GGAATGAATTTGTGAGTACAGCTGTGATGTCGTTAGTGTTGCTGTGTTATAGTGGTCGTAAATTAGGAAGATACAAGAAAATATAAGATATAGGGTTTAGAGAAGTACAGAGGTAAGTTTCCTTCACTACTACACTTGATACAACAGAAAAGGGAAGGAGTGAAAACAGGATTGCAAACAAATAAGTGAAAAAGTTTTTCTGGACCAGCAAGATATGGTCATCCTGGGCCCCCAGTAAACAGTGACACACCCAAAAGGCAGAGATCTCTCACTGGATGACCTTAAAAGCACATAAGGTATTTCTGCTTGGTTCAGCACCGCTGAGGTCACCACATCTCCAGTATGTCCCTGGGACCACAAGGGACACACCAGATGGGAGGGAGAAGAAGAGAAACCACAGTCTGCAAGTACAGTTTGAATGAAGCAGGATTGTTCAAATTAAAGCAAAGTCCAAGTAGAGACATGAGAGCAGCCCCTAAGTGTAACCAGGCTTTTGCAGAGAGAAAAGAAATAAAGTCATTCCCATGCCTGTGATGAACTGGAAAGGAAGAAATTGTGGAGAAGTGACAGATGAGAATGCAATTGCAACAGTGACAGTTTGAGAGATTTAGGTTAGATATTAGAAAACCCATAAATATGGTAGAGATGCACTAGAAGAGGCAGTGGCATCACTGCTAAAGGATGTCTTTAACAGCAAGCTGAAACAAAAAAAGCCTTCAGGGTGTGGAGTCTGACTTTCGTTCAAGCAGAAAACTGCTGCCTTGCAGCCACATCTAGCTCTGTTCCATCAGCCATGTCTACCACAGCAGGTTCCACACAGCCCCAGTGCTGTGTCACTCATTCTGGTAACTAGGGAGAAAAAAGTTCTCCATGTGTAACTCTCTCTCTCTGAGGTTAGGCAGCAGAGGGTTTGCTGACTGAGGGATGTAGCAACATACCAGCAGGTCAAGAGGGGTGATATTGCTCCTTTGCTCTGATGAGGCCCCACCTGGAGTATTGTGTCCAGTTCTGGAGTCCTCAACATAAGAAGGACATTGAGCTGCTGGAGCAGGTCCAGAGGAGGGCCACCAAGATGGTCAAAGGGCTGGAGCAACTGCCTTCTTAGGACAGGCTGAAGGAGTTGGAGTTGGTGAAGGGAAGGCTCAGGGGTACCTCGTAGTAACTTATCAATACCTGAAGGGGGCTACAGAAAAGCAGGGGTAGGACTTTTTAATAAGATATCGGATGGGAGGACTAGAAATAATGGATGTAAATTGGAAAGGATTGCAAACTGGAAATGGATGCAAATTCAGGCTAGGCATAAGAAAGAAATTCTTTATGGTGAGGGTGGTGAAACACTGGAAGAGGTTGACCAGAGAGGTTGTGGATGCCCCCTCAATCCCTGGAGGTGTTTAAGGCCAGGCTGGATGAGGCACTGAGCAGCCTGATCAAGTGGGAGGTGTCCCTGCCCATGGCACGGAGAGTGGAACTCGATGATCTTTGAGGTCCCTTCCAACCCAAGCTATTCTAGGATTCTATCTTCTGGTACACCTGTGATGTCCAAGCATCAACTGCCTCTTACCAGCCTACAAACTGTTTCATCTGCCTCCCCCTAAAGCCACAGGATTTGTACAAACCACTGCATTCTGCTCCACTTTGTGCAAGTGGGAGGAACTGCAAACCCCAGAGAGTTCAAAGAGAGCGCTGCCACCAGCCTGAATAACAAAAGACAGCAAAGAAAGCGCAGCCTTTAGTATCCTGGCAGGCTCCTTAACATTATCTCCTTTTAGCCATACACACACGGCCCTTATCTATGCTAAGGAGGAGCACGTTCTCTTTCTATCGCAGCAGCAAGATGCTCCAAGGCTGTTGCTTCACCGCTGGTATCATGGCCCTGGAAGAAGGTGCGAGAAAGGCAGAAGAGAGCTGAAGTTTCTGTAGAGCTGCACAGTTTCTCTCACTGTCTCTACCAAGGATTTAATTGAGGTGCAAAGATGAGAATTCAGGGCTGTAACGTGGCTCCAGCCCTGGCTTGCTGGGATTTTGGCTGTGCAACACTCCTGGGGGTTCTATGCCCCAGTTCCCCATGCTGTAGCTTGCAGCCTGCTGGGCAACAGGCATGAGCTGTGACTGACTCTATTACACTGTGATGGATAGAAGCAGCCCAGCTTCATTTTAAATCCCAGTTTCTACATTTCTTTAGGGAGTCTCAATGAACTGCCACTTACTGAGGGAGGAAAACGCAGCACTTAGTGGTAAGAGGATCTAATTTCTGCCCTGGCTGATGGCAGTAGTAGCCACAGTGTGAGGGATGGTGACAACTGTGAAGTCCTTTGTTGGCCCATGGCTTGTAACAATACACACCTAATTCCTTCAGGCTTTGTGAGGATTAATTAGCTCATGTCTGTGAAGCTCTGAAGATAAAAAACACTCTGCAATACTCATGTGTCATCTGGATATCAAGGAGTCCTTCTTGCACTCCAAGGCACAGTTACTTCAGGTGAACCTGCACAGCAAGCTATTTTTTCCCTACTTTGCTGAACTTAAACCTTGGCAAGAGAATTACTTCAGTGGAAGCTTCAAGCGTTTTCTTTCCATCCTGGGTTCCCCACACTTATGTGGGCTGTGTACACCCCACTAACCCTGGGCTATGTCATGAGCCAGGCTCCTGAATGGTTTATTTGAGCTTTCCAACAAAATTCACTGCAGAAGAAATCATGCTGCTGGGGTGCCAAGAAGAGCAGGTGCAGCACATCTAGCCCTGCTTTCCTCTTCTGCAGCAACAACAGGCTGTAATGGTCCAAACACCCACCTCCATGGAGCAGCTTCTGGGTAATCAGGATGCAATTAGATCTGCTATGAGCTTTGGTTTGTGCCCACCTGCTCAGTTCTAGCCACACATAACACACCAGTAATTTGCTTTCAGTTGTATCACAGAATCACAGAGTGTGAGGGATTGGAAGGGACCTCAAGAGATCATCTAGTCCCATCCCCCTGCTGGAGCAGGAACACCCAGACCAGGCCACATAGAAAGGTGACCAGGTGGGGTTTGAATGTCTCCAGAGAAGGAGACCCCACACCCTCTCTGGGCAGCCTGTGCCACTCTTCACTCACCCTGAAAAAGATTTTTTTTCCTATTTCTGTGAAACCTCCTGTGTTCCAGCTTGCACCCATTGCCCCTTGTCCTATCATTGCAGGTCACTGAGAAGAGCCTGGCTCCATCCTCTTGACAATCACCCTCTCCATATTTATAAACATGACTGAGGTCATCACTCAGACTCCTCAAAGGCAAAGGGACCAAACTCCCTCAGCCTTTCCTCATAAATCTGGTATCTCTTCTTCACCAGTGAGAGAAAACAAGAGAAACTGCCATGTTGGAAAACTAATTTATCTATAAAGACACACAGAAATTTAGAGAATGACAGGAGAACCTCATCATAGCCCCCCTTCCTGGGCACATATGATGCCAAAATATTTGTAACCATAGAATGGCTTAGGTTGGAAGAGACCTTCAGGACCATCTAGTTCCAACGCCCCTGCCATGGGCAGGGACACCTCCCACTACACCAGGTTGCTCAATGACTCATCCAGCCTGGCCAGCTCCAGGGATTGAGGGAGCATCCACAGCCTCTCTGGGCAACCTCTTCCATTGTCTCACCACCTTCACGGGAAAGAACTTCCTGCTTCTCTCCAACCTAAATCTCCCCCCTTCTAATTTGCATCAATTACTCCTAGTCCTGCCACCCTGGACCCTATTAAAAAGTCCCACCCCAGCCTTTCTGTAGGCCCCTTCAGGTATTGAGAAGCTACTCTGAGGTCCCCCCTGCCTGATATTCCCTAATGTACAACCTGCAGCTCAGATACCAGTGGTCTTGTCACAACAGGGTTGGAATCACACCTAGTTCACCTCTGGGCTGAAATTCTTCTCTTCAAAAGTAAATTAATTCTAATTCAACCCTGGATTTTTATGGCTGGTTGTAACTCCAAAACAACTCTCACCTCCATAGCATAGTAGATACTGCAAACAACATTTGATGAAAACAGAAGGGGGGAAAAAAATCCCACCTCTTTTCTAAGCTTTCTAGGAGAAGAAAGTCAAATCCCTGACTGGCAGTGCAAAGGGAGGGCTTTCAAGCCCTTTACTCAGGGTTAACATCCAGGTTTTCCAAAGCTAAGCAGGTTTTGCGAGCAGGCATCAGGTATTATGTTTGAAAAACTAAGTTCCAACCCTGGCTGAAACAAATCCCTTAGATTTCCTTGGTTATCCTGAATCAGACCTGATTATTAGATTTGAAAATTGCAGAAAATTAAAAACATGGAAAATTTTTACTAAAATATCCTCGGCAGTAGTTGGGTGAGATGGTATTTTCTAAATGAGGTGCTTCATTAAACTCCAGTCCTTGCAGTTCCACATAAAGAACTTCAGGAAAGCTCTACAGCTCCTGTTCTTTGGAAGAAGGATGAGCCTCTGGAAAATCTCAAATAATTAATTCTTTCTCAGCTTCCCTGGGTGTAAGATTTAGGATGTGGCATATAAACAAATGCATTTCATCATTCAAACAGAAGTCCAGAGTCATGCAAAAGATATAATATTTTATAAATGTAATTCACAAAATATTGTGTAACTCCAATTTAAAACAAAGTCTGAAGTTCTGAAAGCTTTCTAATTTCTGTCTTTATTACCTCAAATCTGCTGTTTTATGGAAAACTGAAGATGCTACACTCAGAATATTGCACATCCAAAGGCAGAGGTGGCAACATCACCTCAAAGGTCTGCTGGGAAGAGTGTTTCCCACACCACATGGATATATACTCATGCTGGAGAGCTTCTAAGCCTTGTGAAGCTCAAACTGTTTTAGAACTAGGTGAAGTTTCTTTCTGATTTTTCAAGCCTAGAGAATAGATAGATATCTCTGGGTTTTTTAGTAGTTGATCTCAAAATTTTGCAGGCAAAAAAAAATCTCAAATCTTCTTTGGAAAAGAGGGTAACATATAAGCATAAGGTTTCATAGTTTTATCCAGGTGAAAGTCTCTTGACCTTCTAGTTCTGGACAAACAAGCCATGTTTCAGTGATACTAATTGAAAACTGGAGGCTCCAGAATTTTTTAAAATAAAAATTCCAAAAATGTAAAATCTCCCTGCTGTTCATAATCAGCTATACAGATATTTTCACAAAAAAAAAGGGAATAGCAGTAGCTGCAGAAACAGAGGTGGAGAGATGACCACTCACTCTGGCTTATTGTTTGTCTCACAAAGAGTCTACCATGTGCTCTTCCCGCCAAAATGGCCCAGATAAGGCAAATCTGCATTTTGTAACCATAACTGACTGAGGCACAAAGTTAGAAATCCCAGCAGGGCTGCTTCCAGCCCCAGCAGCATTCCTCTTGCAGATTCTGCCTTTTTTTATCCCTGTGCCATTCACATATTTTCGGCTCCAAAATGCTCCCTATTTTTAGTACACAATTTGAATTAAAAATTAAATAAAATGGGAAATAGCAGACTGGAAATCACTGTTCCCTAAGTGCTGTATGCTAATTGCAGGCACACTCCATGGCTCAACCCTGTTCTCTTGCTACTGAGTTGAATCCAAGTTTAATCCACGTTCCCTCCTTGCTCCTGTGCTTATCTGTTGTCCTTGATTTGCTCAGTGTGTACTTGCTTCTTCCTTTTGTTTTTATTTCTTCACAGTCTCCTATTATTTCCTTTCTCATAACACATTTGCTCTTGGGCTAATTCCTAATGCACTTGCACCAGTGGATTGACTAAAATGCTGAGGAGCTGGGGCAGGAGAGGAGTGGGAAGCACTGGAATGGGATAGTGATTTATATAGATGAAAAATGTAAGTGGCATGAATAAAAAGGTAAATCTGAAGCATAAGGCTTCTACGTCTTCAGAGGTGCTAAGGATTTAACAGAAAATAAACTCCTTGTAAAAGGGAAAGAGGATGGAATCACTGTCTGTTACTTGCTTTCGTTTTTAAAGAGCAATGGTGTTGTCTGGTGATGCACTGGTTAACAAAAGGGGAAGAGTTTAAATGATGGAAATGCAGAGGAACTTCCTG
Organism: Turnix velox; assembly: GCA_013400935.1. NCBI lineage: Eukaryota > Metazoa > Chordata > Aves > Charadriiformes > Turnicidae > Turnix > Turnix velox. The sequence continues at coordinate 6,042 of VZTY01032356.1, forward strand.
GAGCAAGCAGTTACTCCATCAATATAAATGCCTTCAGAATTGAGTCCCTATTTTAAGAGATTAATAGTATTACAGCCTGCTTCAGAGACCTCTGAAATCAGCAGAGATCTTCCAGCCTGTTTTATCTGCCTTTTGATTAGCTTCTGAAAACATGACAACGTAGGCTAGAGCTGGGAAACAAGGAGCAGGGATGGTAAGGTTTGCCAGAATGCTACAGACAACTCTCATTAATTCAAGAGAATTATGATGTCAAGTCCCAAATAGCTGCAAAATGTTCAAACTAATATGTTCTTTCTAATCCATGCTTTATCTTTTAAGTAGAATCATTATGCAGGTGCCACCTGAAAGATCCCTCACTGCTTAAATTTGCTACATTAGCCTTAAAGTCACTGCATTATTAGAATCCAAGATTACCAAGGTTAAGCTGCAAGTAGCTCTGCCCGAAACCAGTGCAGGTTACACCTCTCCTGGCTATGAAAATTGTTGAGGTTCAGACCCAAGTTCATCAGGCATAGGGCCCAAGCCCATTGCAGTCACATTACAAGCATCTGGCAATTCTTTTTGTAAGGCTGGCTTGCAGCTCTTGCATCTCTTCTTTCTGTGCTCAGAGACCTGCATGAGGACATAGAGACAGCAGATGTCATGCCCTGAATCTCCAGTGTGACCTCTGACAACTGTGCTGTCCACTTTGGCCTCTCAGTACACAGATGGCCCTTCCCATACAAGCAGGTACCCTGGTGCTCACTTGATGGGTCAGCTCAGAGTCTACAGTGTTCCTCTAGGTCAGGACCCTAATGGAGGCCCATTTGGAAGGTCTGGATCAAACCAGCTGGGTCCTGCTGGCACCTCTATAACTCATGGAGATGGGGCTTGTGCACTGGGCAGCTTCTCACCAGCACAGGTTCATCTTGTTGCTGGCATTAGCAATGAAACATGCTGAAATGACAAATGCAAGAGAAATGTGGGGAAAGAGTGGACTCCAAGATGATAAGAAATTGTTAAAGGTAGCCAGAGAGACTGTTCATCTGTTCAGACTTTTAAGAGTGTTTAGTGCACAGATTCCTGCTGGGCTGTGTTTGGTACTAGTGCATGGAGCTCTTATTTCACTGCAGTTAGCATGTGCACATCACTGCATCCACACTGCGTATGGAATGACCTACTTTGCACACTCAGTGGTTATTTTCCCAACTTGAGCATCTTGTTCACACGAAAAAGTCAAGTCCTAGCAACCTGCACGAGGTGTTTGGGCCATGTGCTGAGGCTAGAGCCCATCTGTCAAGCCTGCTACACATGAACTTCTCCATGAACTCAGGTCTAGGCCCTTTACTTGAAGTAGGAGCATGAAAAGAGATTGCACACAAGTAACTCTTCCAATCTGGGCTAAGAAATTAAACTGTGATGAGTGTTCAAGGAAGGGAAAGCAGGGTTAGATGCTGTTGGAGGAGAGAAAGGACCACAGCTCCTCCTCTAGAGCTGGGGAGATATTGCTGAGTTCCCTTGGAAGAAATACTGCACAAAATGCACCGGAGGTGTGAGAATCCCACTTTTTATACAGAATCTAAGTAAAAAAACTCTTGTGGACATCTGAGTGCCAAGGCAGCCTCTGCTCTGTGGGCAAGAGCATTTTGCAGTGAGCTCTATCATTTAGTCTCTGGGTTATAGGTTTAGTTCTTCACAACTCTCCCTCCTACATGCCCAGGTTTCTTTGCTTAGAAAGAAGTATGTGAGGGAGAAGGAAGTGTTTGATCTACAGTTTGAAGCTCACATGGTCCTCAGAGCAGACACAGCCATAATTCAGCAAACCAGCCTCAGGAATACTTCAGAAAGAGCAGCATACCATCCAGGGATGTGAGGTGTTCCTGGGTCTATTTTAACAGAGCATCACATGGAAGTACCCAAAGATCTTTGGTCCTGTCAAAGAAGAGAGTTAATTCTTGTGTTTGCCCATGGATAATATTTTGGACCACATCAGGGCAGAAAAAAAAAAAAAATTTGCAGTTTGCCCAGGGAACTAAATAAAGAAGGAAGTTGCCTTACGGATGGTGAATAGAAAGGCAGGATCCCCCATTGAGGACCAGTTTGTGGGTACCACAGGGCAGAGCTTTCCTGCTATTTCAGTCTGTTCAGCCCTAAAAATGAAGGCACAGCTTTTGCAGGGCATCCAGGTCATGCTTCACATGCTCTGCATCCCTGGGGTACCTCTTCCTCATGCCTTTCCCTACAGTGCACATCCATGAGTGGGTTTCTAAAGAAAAGCTCAGAGCAGAGACCCGCAGACCCTGGCATGTGACTGCTGGATTTGCTGGCTAAGGGATGAAGTGCACTTAGTGCATCAAATCTCAGCTTTGTCCCCAAAGCAAGGGCAAGTGCAAGAACATGGGAAGATAAAAGCACAGGACACTGGGGCCTTAATTAGTGCTGCTCACCCACCACACCTTCTGGGGCACTGGCTGACCTTTGCTGCTGAGCTGTCAAAGGTGTGTAAGCACCAAATCGACTTCTGGGTATTTAGGTTAAACTGGTCCTGTCTGGTTTTCATAAGTGGAAAATTCTCTGGGTCTCAAGCTGCAGCTCAACACATGGGATAATTTAAAAATAAAAAGATAGATTCTGTGTTTCTGGGCTTTTCGAGGTATTCACTCTCTCTTCACCTTTTGTTTTATGCATTGTTAGAACAAGAAGATAATATATTGGCTGTTTCCCTATTCTTTAATGCTTGTTGCATAGTATTCTTTCCCATTCTTGAAAAAAAAGGACAGACCTGGCATCCAATTAAAGCAAAACATGTTTTTACATAATCAGAGATCAACAGACAAGTTTTTAAGGGCTTTTCTTTTTTAATCCTTTCTAGCCAAACGTGTTTAAAGCCAAAGAAGTTATGTCCAGATACAACTTTCTAATTGAAAACAGAATTATTACTGCATTGAAAACATCAAAGCCCAGATGTAAGGTTGACAGGAAACAGATACAAACAGAGGTGCTGTGTTACTAAATGTGAAAATGTAAAAAAAGTAAACACATTGGCTAAGTAAAAGGGAGTTAAGATCTGATCCCAGCTCTCTAGACTGCAGTGTTACATGAAAGAGAGAATCAAAGCTCTTCAGGGTTCTCAAATATGTTATCCAATACCATCTTTTCTCTTTGCAGAAATGGAGGGAAGGCTCTATTTTAGAATTCATCAGGTATAAATTCAGAGCTCTAGCCCTCTATTTCACAGCAGCAATCCATTTTCTGTCCTTTTTTATATATATATATACTTACTCTTCTTTCTGGTATAGCATCAATTATTTTTATTTAATTTTCATTGCATAAACTTAAAGAAATTGCGTTTTTTGCTGTGGATCATGCCAAATTGTTCTTTAGAGGTTTTTGTTTTGTTTTGTTTTTATTTTAGGTACAAGCCCCACATTGTGGTACCTCTGAGGAAAGCATACTTGCAAGAACAATGACCACCTGGCAGGAATGTGCGCTTTTATTATGGGATATGGTCACAACTCACTCAAGTCCATATTCAGCTCCTCTGAAAAATCATTGTTGGAGCAGCTTTGGTTAAGAAATATAAAGGCCTTCCTGATAACACCAGAAAAAATAGCCCAGACAACCAATAACATTGACATGTTATAGTAGCTTCTCAATACATAAAGAGGGACCCAGAATGGCTGGAGTAAGACTTTTTAGTAGGGTCCAGGATGGCAGGACTAGGAGTAATGGATGCAAATTGGAAGAGGGAAGGTTCTTTACTGTGAGGATGGTGAGACACTGAAAGATTTTTACCAGAGAAGTTGTGGATGCCCCCTCCATAGAATTGTTTAATGCCAGGCTGGATGAGGCATTCAACAACCTGGTCTATTGGAAGGTGTCTCTGCCCATGGCAGGGGGGTTGGAAATAGATGCTCTTTAAGGTCCCTTCCAACCCAAACCATTCTATGATGCTATGACATCCAATGATAGGACAAGGGGCAATGGATGCAAGCTGGAACAGAGGAAGTTCCACAGAAACAAGAGAAAAAACTTTTTCTGGGTGAGGGTGAGAGAAGAGTGGAACAGGCTGCCCTGAGAGGGTGTGGGGTCTCCTTCTCTGGAGACATTCAAACCTCACCTGGACACCTTCCTGTGCAACTTGGTCTGAGTGTTCCTGCTCTGACAAAGGGATTGGACTAGATGATCTCTTGAGGTCCCTTCAAACTCATGACTTTCTGTGATTCTGTGAAGAGAAATAACAGATGTAGGTAGTTTGCCTGCATCAAGTAAATATTCATCTGCATGTCTGCAGGTGAAATTACCCACATGGCTTTTCAGGAGGGGAGAGGGAATCACATCTATTCAGTAGTGGCAGTCAATTCAGAAATAAGAAGTATGCCTGCTGGGCTCTCCTAATGCACCTTAGCAGAGCTATAATAAAGTGTTATGTGAGCAGATGTTGTTACTGGCTGACCTGAAGCACAAGTGCTAGTGAGTTTTAAGGGGAGATGAGCTTGTATGTGCTGGAGGAACTTCTGAAATTTCCACCTATATCTTCTCAGCTGTGCCTAAATCTTATAATTCACCCCTGGAATGGAGAGCAATTTGGGCTCATTTTGGTAATGGACAAATTGATGTTGCCTGAGGACAGCAAATGCTCCAACTGCCCAGAAATTTAGGCAGCCTCTCACACTTGCTGAGAGAAGCAGAGCTGTAGGTTTTTAAGCTGTAGAGCTTGGTAAAATTTAAAGAGGCTTGAAAATTAGATTGATTGAGCATCATATACAAGACCATTATTCTTATAAACCCCTTTCACTGTTCCCAGTAAAAAGATTGTTGTAAGCACAGAAATGTGAAATGCTTTGACAAGAAAAAGCAACAGCAAGAAGTAGAACGTTGTCTGACTTCCATAAACCAGAGAAGAATTAATCTTTTGAAAATAGAAACCAGATTCTCAGCTGTGGTATAAAAAGAGTTCAATTCCACTGTCTTTGACACAATTGTGCTGTTGGAGCCATTTACCACTATGTCATAGTCACAAGACACTCTTGTATTGATATTACAGATTCCTCCTTTTTCTAGCATGGCCAGAGACTGGAGGGCTGGATATTGTGGGGAGAGGAATGCAAAATAGAGTGGGAGGATTAAAAAAAAAACATAGAGAACAAAAGAAGTGCAATGAAAGTGCCCAGAAAACTGCAGTGAGAGCCACTGCTTTGAGTATTCTGGGTTGTCACAAATTTTGGAGAAGCCAGGCTGAAAGGTCTACCATCCCACCAGCTTTCTCCAGGGCATCAGAAGAGGGAAGCCAGTCTTCCCAGAAACTCATGTAGCATCCTACTGTCAGAATACACAGAAGGAAGCCAGATAAGCAGAAGACAAGTTCTCAGTCTAGAGAGATTGCAAGGAAGAGAGAGATGGAGGCAGTGTTGCTCAACTCATGATGACCATAAGAGAAACTAGGCTCACATCATGTTAAGTGGCAATTCAGAAGTCAATTAGAGGAAAAGAACTTTCTTTCCCTTGTCCTTGCTGCTTCCTTCCCTATCACCAGCTGTCAATGTTCAAAACCTCACCATAGTGTCCACCTTTCTCTCACCTTATACTATGGCTTTTCCTTCCCAATCACCCTCAACTAACCATGTTTATAAAGAAGGAGGTGCTGATGGTTCAGCAGCATTTTCAGTGCCTGAGACACTCACATTGACTATGCCATCATCCTGCCCTACCAGCTTTTTATAGGTGGGCACTATCACCTCAGGACATCAGCACATGTATTTTTTAGAGGGTCAACACCTGGACACTGGGAGACGGAGACTGACCAAGAGAGAGAAGCTTTGTCATGACACTGTGGGGGGGAAGAAGAGGAGAAGATGACCATGAAGTTTTCCACAAGCTTGAAAAGAGCAGAAGAGAATTTGCTAGAGAGGCACTATAGTAGAATTATAGAATTACCTTGTACAATGGCCCTGGGGCCATACATAGTGGTTCAGGGACCACAGACACTGCACAATGGCATTGGGTATTTCACAATGGGTCTGGGACCATGGACACCTTGTGCAGTGGGATTGGGACATGGACACCTTGTACAATGTCACTAGGATCATGTCTAATGGCACTGGGACCATGGACACCTTGTATAATGGTGCTAGTCTAGTGGGAGGTGCCCTTGCCCATGGCAGGGGAGTTGAACTAGATGATCTTTAAGGTCCCTTCCAACCCAAACCATTCTATGACCTATGATCTAATAGTTTGGGTTGGAAGGGACCTCAAAGATCATCTAGTTCCAATCCCCCTGCCATAGGCAGGGACACCTCCCACTACACCAGGTTTCTCAATGCCTCATCCAGTCTGGCCTTAAACACCTCCAAGGAGGGGGCATCCACAACCTCTCTGGGCAACCTCTTCCAGTGTTTCACCATAAAGAATTTCTTTCTTCTATCCATTCTGAATCTACCCTCTTCCAATTTACATCCCTTATTCCTAGTGCTTCCATCACATATCCTATTAAATGAGCTTGCTGTTGTCAGCCCAAGGAAATCACGGGACCTGTGGTTGAGAGGAAGCCAGTGCTCTCTCTGGCTGCTGAAGATCCATTAGATGACCTGGCATGTTTGGCAAAGTTGTTCAGCCAGGGAGGACCCGGGGCTGCAGCTTGTCAGCCATCTGTGCCTGCCAGGCTCCAGCCAAAACAGGTCTCCACAGGAACCCACATGGATGCTGGCTCTTATTTTGTCAGGCAAGGAGGGGGAGAGGTACAAAGCTCTGTCAGAAGGAGATTATTGGTGTCCACCAATTTCTGTTTCCCTGCAAGAGCTGTGACTGATTGCACAAAACTCCACTTGCAGACAATCTGAGGAGGTGAAGAGCAGAGCATAAAAAATGCATGTGTTATGCAGAGCCATACTTGTCTTATCACTCTGCTACCTGCGTGCCACTGACTTCATTTAAGCTATATTAGACTGAAGATTTATTTTAAAGCAACACCCACTATCTAACTGGGAAGCATCAATTCATACGGTGCTCAGCATCAAATATTGGGCCCCTGATCTACTGATATGAATGCCAGAGTAAAGGCAAATTTGGATCTGTGTAAAAGCCCCTCTTGCATATTCATCTGAGTCTAAAAATCCTCCATGAAATAGTAATATGCCTGTATAACTATCTACCAGTGCTTTCAAACTTCACACTAGCTCTCCTCACACATATGGCTGGACCTCAGGAGCAACAACTTGTGAGTGGTTGTCAGTACAACAAGACATCAAGTTCCTGGGAGTATTTTTACACCTTGAAAGCAATATCCTATACTTCACCCAGCCTACTTCTGGTTATTTCCTTCCTGTCTTCTCTCCACCTTTAACATCTGAGACAAAATGAAGGTGGGGATATAGGACTGGGTGAGGAGCATCCAGCATCCCTTTGGCTCTCAGATATGAAAGGCTTGGTTGAATTTGTGACAAGCCTTCAGATATAGAGGATTTCTCCTGGCACATCCCCATGCTGTGAGGAGCAAACTATGATCACAGGCACTTCCCTCACTCAAGGAAACCTCCTCATCACCTCAGTGGGAGTTTGAGGAAACACCTCAGGCTTCCACAGCTGCAGGCTGCAGTGCTAAGGAAGTTGCTCATAGCCATATTTTCTGTGTCTGAGCCAGAGCAGATGACGTAGCCAGGAGATCATTTTGAATCTGTGGATGGCTTTGAAATGAAATTGCATTGAATGAAACATTAGCTACATCAGAAAACCAAATTATGCTAGAGTTATCAAACATCACTCAGCTATGAACAAAACTCTGTTATTCCTTCTCTTTTCATGTCCTCTGCTAGAATTTCCCTTGGGTTTCCTATCCCTAACTACTGTCTGATGAGCAGAGCCTTGCATTTGGCCCCTGTTACATGATTCCTCCAACTGCCTGGTGACAACAGACATAATTAGCTCGAATGGGAGGGAAGAGCAAAAGATGATGCTGTGAAATAACAGCTGCAAATATCCCACTTTGAAAGTCTTCTGTGTGTGCTAATGACTGTTTTCAACACATGCCAGTGAAACACACTGCAAACCTGACTGCAGAGAGCGGGCATGTATGCACAAGAGCTGAAGGAAGTAATCCAAAATTTAACAAATGATAAATTTGCAAAGAATCATTAGTTAATTCCTTGCTGACATATAAGAGCAGACAGTTATGGGTCTGTTTAAGGGAGGTGGCACCTATGCCACCTCTGGAATCCTCCTATATTCCATGTGGATGTTCCAGGAGGCAGGGTATGTTTTCAAATACATCTAAGCACAGAATCACAGAATATCAGGGATTGGTTTCCAAATGTGCGGATCATCTAGTCCAGTCCCACTGCCAGAGCAGGAACACCTAGACTAGGTCACACAGGAACACATCCAGACAGATTTTGAAAGTGTCCAGAGCAGAAGACTCCACACCCTCTCTGGGAAGCCTGGGACACTCTTCTCTCACCCTCACCAAGTTCTTTCTTATATTTCTGTGGAACTTCCTGTGTTCCAGCTTGCACCCATTGCCCCTCGCTCTATCATTGGAGGTCACTGAGAAGACCCTGGCTCCATCCTCCTGATACTCACCCTTTACATATTTATAAACATTAATGAGGTCACCACTCAGTCTCCTCCGAGATAAGGAGTCCCAGCTCCCTCAGTTTGCACCCAGTTCTGGGAACAAAGCAGATTAAGCATGCTGATATTTCTTTATTGTTCTGGTTTTCTATCTAATGCTTATATCTAATAAAATCAATCTAATCATTATGCTATTACTACTAATAAGGCAAATACAAAGCACTTAGCTTGGTGTCAGAGAAATATGTGATTCTTTTGAGTTCCACATTCTGTGGAGCACTTACTTTAGTCGAGTGAATCGAGTCTTTCATCTCCTCAGCCTTTCAGAGGATGTATCAGATTAGAAGAAGCTGTAACTTATCATTACTGTAAAACCATTGAAATGACTTGGCATTGCTCAGCCTGGAGAAGAGAAGGCTCATGGGGGAACCTCAGAGTAGCTTCTCAGTACCTGAAGGGGGCTACAGAAAGGCTGGGTAGGACTTTTGAATAGGGTCCAGGATGGCAGGACTAGGATTAATGGATGCAAATTGGAAGAGGAAAGATTTAGGCTGGAGATAAGTTCTTTGCTGTGAGGTGGTGAGACACTGGAAGAGGTTGCCCAGAGAGGTTGTGGATGCCCCCTCAATCCCTGGAGGTTTTTAAGGCCAGGCTTGATGAGGCATTGAGCAATGTGGTCTAGTGGGAGGTGTCCCGGCCCATAGCAGGAGGGATGGGACTGGATGATCTTTAAGATCCCTTCCAACTCAAACCATTCTGTGATTCTATGATTCTTTGGAGATCTGTTTGTTCAGCTACTAGCCTTAGGGCTCAGTACTAGCCTTAAGGGAGGGATAGACTTCTGGAACTAAAAATGTTCTGCATCTTGGAATACACTTCTACCTATGTTTTTATATGCATCTTCATTGTTAGGTAGGACAATGCAAGGAACTGTTCAGTTCAATCTGTTGATAATATTTTCTGCTATCATTAATGTATAATTCTGAAAGTCAAAAACAATGTGGAGGGTCAAGATGTGCTGGATTTAATGTAGACAACAACCAGAGAACAAGTTAGACTATTCTTGGCAACAGCTAAAGTCAGAAGTCTAATTATCAGATGAGGAAAAGAGAATTTGTTACTTGACCTGACAATGCTTTGATGTTTGTTACGTACATTGACCTCCAAGGTTTATTGTGAGGCTTGCACAGTCTTTAAGTATTAATTCCCTTGCTTTTAAGTCTTGTTTTGGAAATGCTGTGCTCGATAATTATCTGTAGTCATTCCACAAATGTGGCTTTTGTAAAGATGCCTGTTTTCTACATTTTCTGCTCCTTCAGATCTTACTTCTCTGATAGGTAGCCAGACAAAATAAAATAAATGGAGTCGCCAAGGTCACTAGATAATTAAAAAAGAGTGAAGGTAGCTGTGGCTGGAACTGGATATTGATGTCCTGTTGTAATTATACCTGGGAAGCCCCAGAGACCACAAGTGCACTGTCTGTATAGAATATGAGTTGTCAATACATTAGCAAAGGTGTGGGGCAACTGCAGCTTCTGGGTATCACTCTGAGAGCCAACGTTCTTCACTTTGCTGGTGGACAGAGCATGCAGCAAGGACATAGCGCTGTGTGACTCTAACTCTGCTTTACCCTCAGCTCTGCTGTGGAGATGTGTTCCCAGTTCTCAAATAAAGACAATTTGTTTTCCATTGTGGTGTTTTTCACCTTGAATACTCTGTGATTTAGTATTGAAACTTATCTATCTATTGGCATCTATAAAGCACTTATCTCCATGGTGTGATACCTTAGCATTTATACACAGAGTGAAATCATTACAGCCAGACTGCCTATGGGCAGCTTGTAATGATGGCAAATGTTCTCATTTATGCTACTATTTTTATAGGCAGTTTTGAAATAAACAACATGTACTGCTCAGCTTCCCTATGAAAAAGGTTTGATAGGTTTTTTCCATTTCCATTTATCTGCTTCTCCTCCTGAGTTTCCTCCTTCTGCCCTTGAATTTCCTTCCTTCCTTCC
>VZTY01032359.1:0-12933 GCA_013400935.1 Turnix velox
ATGGGACTAGATGATCTCTCAATCCCTAATATCCTGTAGTTCCCTTCCAAGAGATGTGTTGGGGGTGTGGGGGTCAGTTGGCTCTGGCACTTGTGCTTTGGTAGGTGCGGAGGTGAGGAGGGACCTCAGAATGATCCCTAGATACTCACCATCCACAGGCACAACCAGATGCTCTCCTACCTTCTCCTGAATTCACACCCTGGATGATGTTGGAGGATAAAGGTTTTTGAATTAAAACTGTAAATAAAAGCTGAAGACCCAGGGACATCACCTGGGTCACCAGCTGACATTTCTCAGCTGCCTGGGTTGGTAAACCCCAAGATTAATCCCTTACACACTCCCTATGGGTTCCATGAAGAGGAGAGACATTGCCAGGATCTGACCCCTGCATCTCCGTGCTGTGAAAACACAGGGAGCCAAATATCAGGTGCCCTTTCAGCTCTAACACCCCCAGCTCTGTCATCCTCACTCGTGAGCACCTGCAAATAATTGTTTGAAAAATTGCTATTTCTGACTCATGACTCCAGTTGTGAGCAATGAAAAGGTCAGCACCCATCTTATTTACATGGCAGCACAGTCCACGGGCACCAGCCAAGTCTAAAGGAAAGACAAAGTGCAAGGTCCTGCACCTGGGTTGGGGCAACCCCAAGCACAGACACAGGTGGGGTGGAAAGTGAGTTGAGTGCAGCCCTGAAGAGGAAGATTTGGAGGTGTCAGTGGATTAAAAACTCAACATGTGCCATCAGTGTGTGCTGGCAGCTCAGAAGCCAACCCAATCCTGGGCTGCATCAAGAGAAGTGTGGCCAGCTGGTCAACAGAGGGGATTTTGCCCCTATACTGGGCTCTGGTGAGACCCCAACTGGAGTTACTGTGTCCAGTTCTGGAGACCTTAACATAAGAAGGACATTGAGCTGTTGGAGCAGGTCCAGAGGAGGCCATGAAGATGCTGAGAGGGCTGGAGCACCTCCCTTCTGAGGACAGGCTGAAAGAGCTGGGGTTGTTCAGTCTGGAGAAGAGAAGGATCAGGGGGGAGCTCAGAGGAGCTTCTTAATACCCCTTTCAGGGGGCTTCAGAAAGGCTGGGGTAGGGCTTTGGAATAGGGTCCAGGTTGGCAAGACAAGGACTAATGGATGCAAATTGGAAAAGGGGAGATTTAGGCTGGAGATAACGAAGAAGTTCTTTGCTGTGAGGGTGGTGAGACAGTGGAAGAGGTTGCCCAGAGAGGCTGTGGATGCCCCCTCAATCCCTGGAGGTGTTTAAGGCCAGGCTGGATGAGGCACTGAGCAACCTGGTGTAGTGGGAGGTGTCCCTGCCCATGGCAGAGGGGTTGGAACTAGGTGATCTTGAAGGTCCTTTCCAACCTAAACCACTCTATTATTCTATGATTCTATTCTTTGTAGTCCAGATCTTCAGCCTTTTATCCTGGCAGACCTGCTTTAAAATAAATGAGAGTTTCTGTGCTGAAGCTAAAAATTTCATTCCCCCTCCAAAAAAAAATCTTTCTCCTTGTGTTTTGTTATTAGAGCCCTGGAGTTTTCAATTGCTCCTCAGACACAGCCCTTGCAGGCACGAACTGCGTCATCACCAATTATATTTCATGGAGTATCACTGTCACTGTGTCACAAGCAAGGCAGTAACAACAAGTCTCAGAAGGGATTTATGGGGGAAAAAAAAAACCTCAAACATGGTTAGGAAGCGTCTTCTTGATGTCAGACTACCACAAGCCATTAATCATGAAAAGTTTCTAATTTCAGAAATTAGTTAACTCAACTTTAATGAGACAAACAGCTTTCAGAAGCTGCCACCACAAGCCTGTGTGAGTTAAAGAGGTGAGTGTAGCAAAATGTCTGATTCCCTTCCTGATTCCAGGAAACAGTTCACCAGAAATCCACAAAATTCTCCAAATGATTTCCCAAAATTTTGCTTATGTGTTGTACTTGGTGTTCCAGAGAATCCACAGGACGTTTGCTCATAGAGCTGAGGTCACCACAATAGCATGACAGCAGATAATTTTATAATTAGCAAAGCAAGATTCCCTGCCACATCCCAAATGGTGAGCTGGCAGCTCTCCAAGGAGCATGGTGATGCAGCAACCTCCCCCTTCAGGGAGGTTGTTGGAGCTTGAGGAGAGCTCCTGAACACTCATCTCATGCACAGTGCTGTGGTATTCATAGAATCATAGAATAGTTTGGGTTGGAAGGAACCTTAAAGATCACCTAGTTCCACCCCCTGCCATGGGAAGGGACACCTCCCACCACACCAGATTGCTCAGTGCCTCATCCAGCCTGCCCTTAAACACCTCCAGGGATTGAGGGGGCATCCACAGCCTCTCTGGGCATCCTCTTCCAGTGTCTCACCACTCTCACAGCAAAGAACTTCTTTCTTCTCTCCAGTCTAAATCTCCCCTTTTCCAATTTGCATCCATTACTCCTAGTCCTGCCATCACATATCCTATTAAAACATCCTAGATTGGCCAGAGCCATCTCCATGTCTGAGCTGACTCAGTTTCTTGAAGTTCTAATTTTTAATTCTGAGAATTAGAGCTACTGGTCATCCTGCAATAGAATTTCTGCTGGGTTTTGAGTGCAGCAAATCATGTTTTACTGTAATTTACAGCTTCCCTGTTCATGTAAGTTATAGGTACTCATTAACTCTGGCATAAATACTAAATTTTACTCTTGCAATTACAAGGCAGTATTAGTATATCATTTTCTCCAAATCCTGCCATCCTGTGGTTTGTGTTGGAAGGGACCTTAAACACCATTCTGTCCCACTCCCTCCTCTGGGCAGGAACACCTCCCACCAGCCCAGCTTGCTCCAAGCCCCATCCAGCCTGGGCTTGAATCCCTCCAAGGGATGGAGCAGCCACAGTTTCTCTGGGCAACGTGGGGCAGTGGATTAGCTTAGCGGAAGTGAAAAATTTCTTACCAATATCTAATCTAAATCTCCCCTTTGCCAGTTTGAAATCATGTTCCCTCATCCTGTTGCTCCTCTCCCTAATTAAGTCCCTCCCCAGCTTTTCTGGAGCCCCTTTAGGATTGAAAGGGACTCTAAGGTCTTTACGGAGCCTTCTTCTGACCAGGCTGAAGCCACCCCAAATCCCTCAGCCTGTCCTCACAGCAGAGTGGCTCCAGCCCTTGGAAACATACTTATGACCTCCTCTGGGAGGGCAGAAGGGCATGAGTTGTTGGAAAGAAGGGTTGGTTTATGGTGGAGGAACCCTTTGTTTATGATCAATGGGGTGAGGATGGTGCTGTTCACTGTCTTACCCACCCAGCAGCAGATTTTGTGCCCTGAGAAGATTGGTTTTCCTGCTGGACTCTGGGTCAGCAATGAAGCCAGAGGGTCAGGCACAGCTTGAGAACCAACAACCACACACCTCCTTCTACAGCAGAGATCATCCTTTGCCCTGAGGGTGGTGAGACAGTGGAAGAGGTTGGCCAGAGAGGTGGTGGATGCCCCCTCAATCCCTGGAGGTGTTTAAGGCCAGGCTGGATGAAGCACTGAGCAACCTGGTGTAGTGGGAGGTGACCCTGCCCATGGCAGGGGGTTGGAGCTAGATGATCTTTAAGGTCCCTTCCAACCCAAACCTTTCTATGAGTCTAAGATCTCCAGCTCAACACCACTGGTGGGTCCTCAGAAAACCACTCTCTTCCCAGAAGACTGGGGATGCTCTGAGCAGATCATCACTGCAGGCACTGCTCGCCTGCATGTCGCATTGCCACCTAGTGACCGGCACCACTAGCCAGCACCCTGCTGCCTTGGGGCAATGGTTTTGCTCCCAAAAGAATAAAGTACCCACAGCAAGCCCAAAGGTTGGTGCTCACTCCACTGCCTGCTCTCCTGCCTCCTCCCCGTCGCCCAGGCACAAGAAAGAGATGGGGTTTGAAATGAAAACCTGGCGTGGTTTATGTCCCAATTAGCAATCACAGCAGTTGCTGCTAAAGCTAAAAACCAAACACATCACTAATGTGGGTGAGAGAGAGAGAAAAAGAAAGGGAGAGATGCTCAATTCTGGAAGTAAAGCAGCCTCACTGGGTGCCAAACCTGCAAGTCAACACCACAAGTGAGTTCATCCCACTCAACTTAGAGGAATTCAGTAATAGAATCATAGAATGGTTTGGGTTGGAAGGGACATCCAAGATCATCTAGTTCCAGCCCCTCTGCCATGGGCAGGGACACCTCCCACTACACCTCAATGCCTCATCCAGCCTGGCCTTAAACACCTCCAGGGATTGAGGGGGCATCCACAACCTCTCTGGGCAACCTCTTCCAGTGTCTCACCACCCTCACAGGAGAGAATTTCTTTCTTATCTCCATCCCAAATCTCCCCTCTTCCAATTTGCATCCATTACTCCTAGTCCTGCCATCCTGGACTCTATTCAGAAGTCCTACCCCAGCCTTTCTGTAGCCCCCTGCCTTCAGGTACTGAGAAGCTGCTCTGAGCTCCCCCCTGAGCCTTCTCTTCTCCAGGCTGAACAACCCCAACTCCTTCAGCCTGTCCTCAGAAGGGAGGTGCTCCAACCCTCTCATCATCTTTGTGGCCCTCATCCGGATACTTGTAATTCAGCAGCACTCAAGAAGTTGTTACCAGCCACGAGGCTACCAAGTCAGAAATCCAAACACTGGGCTTTTTGCCCTCCAAGGGCTTTTTTGTCCCCCAAGAGCTTTTTTTGTCCCCTTGGCCACTGTGAGCTTGTGCACCACCTCCCCATGGTTAAAGCTATTCCTTATGAATTCCACAGGAGCATCTCCTCCTCAAGGACACCCTTGCCCATGTTCTGCCACCCCTTTGTCACCTCCTGCCTGGTTTCCACCTCACCCAACCTCCCCAAGAGAAGGAATGTGGGGAGGAGGGTTTAGCACTTTAAGATAAACACTTTAAGAATCTTTTAAGTGTGTTAATTGGTTCAACACATCATCATATTTGTTATTCCATTCAAAGATAATTAAACAGCAGCAACCAGTCTCTTCATAAAAAAAAGGAGCTGAATCAACTAAAATCACCTTTCCTTGAGCAAAACCTTAGATACACCTTCATTTATTGACACCTAGTGGGGCAAGATAATGCTTCTCAGGTGAGAATTCAGCTCTGGTCCTGAAACTGAAGCAATTCCCATTAACAACACTTACCTGGAAGAGCTACTTCTTCCTGAAAAAGAGATGAACCAAGAGCTCTTCACTAAGAAATTGTGATTCATTTCCTCAGCACATTCAGTAATGAAGTGCTTCCTTGTGTGAAGCACCTCCTCCTTCATCTTCTGAGCTGTGCCGAGTGCACAGTTGCAGGTTTTTCCCCTTTCTAGACCTTACAAATGCCATTGCACTTTCTGGGCAGCTTCAGTCCTCGGGAAAAACAGGTTATCTGTAGCAGAAATATTTGCTCTCCCAACTTATCTGTGCTGCTGAGAATGCAGGAAGGTCAGCAAGGACATCCAGACAGCACCCACCAGAGAAATTAGGGTTGGAAATTGCCAAAAAAACCCACAAGAACAAACACAAGGAAGCATTTTGCAGCCCTGGAGCTATCAAGGAGGCAACACAAGGCATCGGTGTCCCAAGAAAGCATTTCATGCCTTTTTCTATGGTTATTTGTTATCCGACAGTACTGAAGAAGCATCTCATGGTCAATAATGCTCACAGGCAATGAGCCAAAAATTGTTTCATGAACCCTATGAAGCTTCATGCAGTAGGACCCTGAGAGCCCTGCCTGTGGTGTCCTGACCTGGAGAAGACAGGCTGATGCCTATCCCTTCTCCCCAGAAGCCCTCACTGTTTCCAAGAGCTGTCAGAACATTGCTGCTGGCTTCTACACTCATAAAAAATCACGTCAGTTCTCCTGCTTCACTACACGAACCCAGCTTGCTACAGAACATGGCCTTTGGTCAAACTCAGATGCATTTAGAAGTTGTATTCCTGCAAGGACAGGCTGAGAGAGCTGGGGCTGTTGAGGCTGGAGAAGAAAAGGCTCCAGGGAGACCTCCCAGTGGCCTCCAGGTGCCTGAAAAGGCTCCAGAAAAGCTGGGGAGGAGCTGTTTGCCAGGGCATGGAGCAATGGTTTGAAACTAGAGCAGGGCAGGGTTAGATGTGACATGAGGAAGAAGTTCTTCCCCATGAGGGCGAGGAGACACTGGAAGAGGTTGCCCACTGAGGTGGTGGAGACACCTGGAGACACTCAAGGCCAGGCTTGCTGAGGCTCTGAGCAACCTGATCTAGCACAGGATGTCCCTGTCACTGCAGGGGGTGGCCTTTAGAGGCTTCTTCCAATCCAACATGTTATATTTTTATCTGCATTCAGCAGGAAAGTCCTAATTATGCCCATTATGGGAGGGGTGGAAGGAGTCCCCTGTGCTCCCTCCTCCATCTAACACAGTGGAGCTCAGCAGACACAATTAGCACTAGACAGGGTTTTTTAATGGAATAACTACCTGCCACACATGCTGGACCTGACTTTCAGGTACCCTAATCACTGAGATGAAAGGGGTTTTTTTTGTCCATCTGTGTCTGAGGGAATTTTGCATCCATTAGCAATTATGATAATCGATCTATTTCCAGAGAATTAATTGCTCCTTTGCCCAAATCCTAGACAAGTTTGCTGTAAAAATTAATTACTTGGCATCTACAATATGCTTAACAGTCAAGTAATAAGCTGAGTAATAAGAGAATTCACCAAGGACCCCCAAGTCTCCCAGTTTCTGAGAAGAGTTTCTGAATATACAGTTGTTTCCACACTGTTCCTCTCCTGTGGTGTTTCACAGCCCCAAAACACCTGAGATGGCACTTGACAGCTCAGAACACCACAGGCAGCCCAAGAGAGCACCAGGGTATGAGAATAAACCACATTTGCAAAATAACCCACCCAAACAAACAAGCCCCTCCTCCTGATGCTTCCCTGTGGCTGAAAAATGGAGAAGGATAAAGCCAGCAAGCAGGAGAGAATCAGGATTAACAAGACAGACACACTTCTCTCCTTTCTCCATTCACATCTTCCTCCCAGTAAAACCTTCAACCATTGCACTGGGTACACCAATGAGGTAGAGAAAAAGACACCTTTGCTGCTGGAAGACCACCCAATACTGAAAACCTACAGTTTCTACACCCTTTTCTAGTTCAAGGAATTGATGTTGCACCTCCCCACATTCCAGTTGAGTTACCTGTCTCTTGTTGAGGTGGTTGATCCAAGGCAGCAGATGCGGATATCTCTGAGTTTAGTTGGATGACTCAACCTCCCATCTTCACATCTCTGCTGCAGGAATCTCTGCTTTCTTCCTGGCTATCTGCAAGACCTGGAGGAAGACAAGATTTTGCAACCTCTGCTTTTCTCTCCAGTTTTCTTGGAGCTGACCAAAGAATTGCACAGAAAAGGCCAGAAGGATCACAGCAAGAATTTTAGCTTTTTCCTTAGGACAGCAGGCTGAAAAGCTGAGTGTTTACAAGCTGCCTAATTAACTCTCCTGAACAAGATACCACCCATCAGGCAGCCTGCAGAAACTGATGCCACATCCCAAAAACTGAGTGAAAGTTTATTACATCAGTCCAAAGACACTGCTTTTAACCAAGACCTGATTCCTTTCACTAAATGCCTGCAGGAAAAAAAAAACCCAAGTGCTTTCTGTGTGTGCACAAACACAAGACAGCTAATCAGCTTTGGTTTGTAAAAGAATTGGGACTCTTGGTCATTTCTCTTGAGGTTTTATTGCAGCTATTTTCAGTCTCTGCTTCTTTTAGCAGTGTAAATATTGGGGGTTTTTATAGCTCATGAACATATGCAGTGCTTTGCACAAAAAGCACACACTCAGATGCAAAGGGATTATATTTAAATAACAGAAATCACAGAATCCCAGAATTTCAAGGATTGGAAGGGACCTCAAGAGATCATCTAGTCCTATCCCCCTGTCAGAGCAGGAACACCCAGATCAGGTCACACAGGAAGGTGTCCAGGTGGGGTTTGAATGTCTCCAGAGAAGGAGACCCCACACCCTCTCTGGGCAGCCTGGGACACACTTCTCTCACCCTGACAAAGGTTTTTTTCCTATTCCTGTAGAACCTCCTGTGTTCCAGCTTGCACCCATTTCCCCTTGTCCTGTCATTGGAGGTCACTGAGAAGAGCCTGGCTCCATCCTCCTGGCACTCACCCTTTACATATTTATAAACATTAATGACCCAACATGTAGATGTGAATGGAAGGAGAAGAGCTTGCAAGAGCAGGGATGCTGGGTACTAAAGCAGGAGAGCCTGGTTAGCAAAGACAGAGCTCTCCAGGGGAAACTGGCCTCAGCAGAGCTTGTCAAAGGCAGTTTCAGGCTTTTGGGTGTTCTGTTCCTGTTCGTTTAATGGGAACTGAGTATCCAAACACCAGCATCTCAAATCTCAGCCCAGTTCCTACACCAGTACAGAGGCTGCTTCCCAAGGTCATACAATGGCCAAGGTTGAAAGGGACCTCTGCAGATGATCCAGTCCAACCCACTGGCAGAGCAGGGTCACCCAGGAAAGCATCCAGGTGGGGTGGGAATGTCTCCAGAGACAGACACTCCACCACCTCTCTGAGCAGCCTGTGCCAGGGCTCTCCCTCTCTCACAGCAAAAAAGTTCCTCCTTGTGTTGAGATGGAACTTCCCATGTTCCAGTTTGTGCCCATTCCCTCTTGCCCTGTCACTGGGCACCACTGAGCACAGACTGGCCACTTCCTCCTGATGCCAACCCTTAAGTGAACACTGATATTATCCCCTCAGCCTTCTCTTTTCCCAGCTGAAAAGACAAAAGACCTCCCCAAAGCATTGAAATCCATCTATCTCAGGAAGAATCTATGGTCAACAACAAGAATCAGCAGGAATAACATTAAGTTAACATTAAGCACGTTTGGGGGAAACCATAGAAAAACATCATAGAATAGAGCATATCATTACAACAAAAAAAATATCACAAAATAGAGCACTGTCTTGATTCCAGAGACAACTATTTTCAACATAAAACTCCTTTTTCTTGCGTTTCATGGACTGCTTTGCTTGATACAGGTGTTTTTTAGCCATAACACCATCCTCAACAAATCATCAACTGAAGTAAATGTTAATTTAAGTTCTCTTCAGGATATTAATTTGGTTCACAAGTACAGAACCATCCTGTCTCATTCCTTTCTTAACCTTCTCTGCACCCTTCAGCGTGCACAGTTCATGCAAGGAGAGAGCATTTTTAATTTCTGGTGGACATATGTTACACAAACTCACAGAAGAATGCTGGAAATGATCATCTATGAAAAGCACGGGGCTTCCATCTGGCACCAGTTTGATTTGAGTCTGGCAAAAATACCCAGCAGAACCACAGAGAAAATGCTGACATTGCTCATGGCCCAAATAGGGAAAAAAGGGGAAACAAGGGAGAAAAGGTAACAAAAAGCAAAGGCCATTTCAAGTGGTAAAAGGGAAATTTGTGGGTTTTTTCTGCTGTGGCATAAATGTGCTGATTCCTCTTGCAGGGAGCCAGACAAATCTTGTCTGCCAGTTCTATTCACGGGAGGTGGGGAAACCACAGCTGCCAAAGGAAGACAAGTTGGGATTAAAGGCAAGAAATGTGTTGTTTTGGTCTCAGGAAATTCAGTAGCAAAGAATCCAGTCAGAAACCTTGCATCCATTTGATACCAAACCATAAAAAGCATCAGTTTACAGGAGAATAGAAAAAAAAAATCTTTTAAAAAGGAGGTAGGGATAGAGATAAAACATTGGAAATTGCCAATTGGTCCTGCTACCCAGGAGGTGGATGATCTTTGGTTTATATCAATATTTTATGATTCTATGACCATGTTCATCCCAGTGTCTGCACCCTTGCAGGCATTGAAATGCCTTTCCTTTCTGCTCTCCAAAGGGACAAGCAATTTTTGCTGACAGTCCTACACAAACCAGCTCCTTTGGGCTTGTGTTTCTCCACCAAGGTTGCCCATTATAGTCTAGTCCTCTCTGTATCCCCTGACAGAACTGCCTGTACTCCTGACATAGATATTTCTGTGTTTGGGGGACATGTAACATGCTTTGCAAGCCCAATTCCTGCCAGAACAAATCCCTTTAGCATCATTTCCTACCACAGTATTTCTAGGAATGGCAAAAAAAAGTGTTCAGAGGGCTTTTTGCTGATGCCTCCAATCACAAACCCTCCCAGGGCCTTTGGCCACATCAGTGGGAAGTGAGTAACACACAGGGAGAGAGGGTTGAAGGGAAAATGGCTTTATATCTTCCCAGCACAGCTCCTAGAGATGTAGCAGCTCTGCCTTGGATAATTCCCAGCCTGCAGGTTTTGCTGCAGAACATCCAGAGAAACACACGGCCCAGCTTTAAACCATATGTTTAAAGGAAATATTCATCTGTTAGATGCCTTGGCTGTCGACCTCTCTGTGGAGGAAGCAAATTTCTGAGTCCAGACACTTTCCAAAAAAAAAAAAAATTAGATTTCTGCCAAGTAGTGTTATAACTGAATGCTAAAAAATACTCCTTTTTCTCTCAGCCACAGTATATTCAATCCTGGCAAAATCTCTGGAGACATCCAAGGCCAGGTTTGCTGAGGCTCTGAGCAACCTCATCTAGTGCAGGATGTCTCTGTCACTGCAGGGGTTGGACTAGATGTCCTTTGAAGGTCCCTTCCCATTCTGATTCTATGAAAATTTTCTTATTAAATAAACTGATTTGTCTCTTAATTTGACAAACCTGGGTATGTAACTCAGTTGGGAGAGCATCAGACTCCTAATCTGAGGGTCAAGGGTCACCCTGTCCAGGTGTGCAGCTTGTAGGATTTAGCCTGATGGTTGGACTTGATGATCTGAAAGGTCCCTTCCAACATAGATGATGATGAAATTATGAAACTGGCCCCACATTCTTAACCTTACAGTCAGAGCTAAAAGGCTTTGTGTATAGACATGCCCATGTCACGGAAATACAGGGGAAATGACATGAACCAGGGGTGGCTTTCAGGACAATAGAGCCTTGATTGCCACAGCACTGGAAAAAAAACCTTAGACACAGTGGAACTAGAGGAGTGTTGGTAAAATCCCCACTCAGGTGGTGGGAAAAAGGGAAAATGCAGGACATGAAATGTTCTTTGGCACCAGAACACCCTGAGCATCACCACCCACTTGGCACAGCCTCAGGAAGAATCAGCTGCCTTCCTTTCACTGCAAGCTCAGAGAACAGCCCAGGTTGGAAGGGACCTTTCAGTTCATCCAGACCAACCATCAACTCAGATTTGACAAGAATCATCACTAAACCACATGAGGACAGGCTGAAGGAGTTGGGGTTGTTCAGCCTGGAGAAGAGAAGGCTCAGGGGGGACCTCAGTGTAGCTTCTCAATACCGGAAGGGGGATACAGAAAGGCTGGGATAGGACTTTTGAATAGGGTTCAGGATGGCAGGACTAGGAATAATGGATGCAAATTGGAAGAGGGGAGATATAGGATGGAGAGAAGAAAGAAGTTTTTTCCTATGGGGGTGGTGAGACACTGTAAGAGGTTGCCCAAGGAGGTTGTNATATACATTGATCACATATTGATCGATCAAATATGTCTCCCAATTACTCTTCAAGTAATTCAAATGCCTTTGAGTCCTCTGAGTAAATCATAGAATGAATCATAGAATGATTTGGGTTGGAAGGGACCTTAAAGATTAATCTAGTTCCAACCCCCCTGCCATGGGCAGGGACACCTCCCACCACACCAGGTTGCTCAGTGCCTCATCCAGCCTGGCCTTAAACGCCTCCAGAGATTGAGGGGACATCCACAGCCTCTCTGGGCAATCTCTTCCACTGTCTCACCACCCTCACAGGGAAGGACTTCTTCCTTATTTCCATCCTAAAACTCCCCTCTTCTACTTTGCATCCATTACTCCCAGTCCTGCCATCCTGGACCCTATTAAAAAGTCCTACCTCAGCCTTTCTGTATCCCCCTTCAGGGGGCCCTTTAGGACCAACATTATGAGGCTGCAAATTGCACAGCTGCCTGAGCATGTTACTGAGGTAAGATCTTAAATGGGAAAAAAAAAACAAAAACATAAAAACTCCTCCAAACTGTGTGAAAACAAACTTCTTAATTGGTGAAAACTGCAGTTGGGAAACATCCCAGGCAGCTGTTCTTCAGCTCTCTGGAGACTCGCCAAGTCTTATAGATCAGCTCTGAGCTGAGAACAAGTGTGATAAATTTCCGCCAAGAGAGTAATGTTTTTGAGTTAGAAGCACCTAAAAATAGGCACAGGGAATGAAATTGCCTCCTCAGCCACCACTGGAGTGTCACTGGTACAATGATACGAGGCACCATGGCTGCCCAAAAGCTGATGGAGGTGTGCACCCCACCCCCTGCTGTTGTCTTTGGGCATAGGGAATCACCACTCCAGGGTTCCCTGCAAACCACCACTCACTGGGTGTCCCACAGGATGAAAACCATCACCATGAACAGGTCTTCTCACTGTGTGTGCCCCCTCCATCCCTGACTCAGGAAGAAGGACCAACACCATCAGTGTTTGCATCATCATTATTCACCAGGATAACGCAGGATGATCATCCCTAAACATTTCCCTTTCAGCACACACAGAAAGCTCAGCCTTAATCCCATAACATTTACAAGGAAATCTTTTTAATCAGGAATGAAAGCCAAACATTATTCAGCCTTTATTGACCTGCCATAACAGAACTCTGCTGCAACATCTCCCCCGTGCCTCCTGCTCAGCTTCCTTCCACTGGAGCTGGGCTTGGTGTTTATTCTCAGCTCACAAAGCTCAAAGAGTTTATACTATTGATTTGCTGTACTTCAGCCTCAACCCCTTGAGGGCCCTCAACCTGAATGGATTAAGTCAGAAAGAGTTAAGGCCTTTAGTTCCAAGACACAAACATGACAGTGTTTGTTCTATAACCTGTACAGCAGTTTTTCACTCAGTGCTGGACACCAAATGCTGCAGCAATATTG
>VZTY01032369.1:545-10833 GCA_013400935.1 Turnix velox
TTGAGGA
This sequence comes from Turnix velox, assembly GCA_013400935.1. Lineage (NCBI taxonomy): Eukaryota > Metazoa > Chordata > Aves > Charadriiformes > Turnicidae > Turnix > Turnix velox. The sequence continues at coordinate 553 of VZTY01032369.1, forward strand.
GTGTGAGAAGAAGGGTTATGGCTCTTCAGGTGAGGTTGAAGCTGCTTCTGGAGGCTTTTTGGGATGTTGAGAGTATCAAAAAAGCTCTGCCCTCCTCCCCACCTGTGTTTTTCTAGGTGAAAATGTGAATCCTAGAGCTGGAAGGGACCTTCCAAGGACATCTAGTCCTACCCCTTGCAGTGAGCAGGGACATAGAATAGATGAATCATAGAATACAATAGTTTGGGTTGGAAGGGATCTTAAAGATCATCTAGTTTCAACCCTCCCTGCACCCCCACTAGATCAGGTTGCTCAGTGCCTTGTCCAGCCTGGCCTTAAACACCTCCAGAGAGGGGGCAGCCACAACTTCTCTGGGCATCCTGCACTAGATCAGGTCTCTCAGAGCCTCAGCAAGCCTGGCCTTGAATGTCTCCAGGGATGGAGCCTCCACCACCTCTCTAGGCATCCTGTGCCAGTGTCTCACCTCCCTTGTGCTGAACTTTTTCCTAATGTCTCATCTAAACCCACCCTGCTCTAGTGAGCAGGCCTAAATGGAAGACACAAGCAGTGCCTTCACTCAGCACTGGGCACACAAGCAGCTCCCAGCTCCACTGTCTGACTGGGAGCACTGGGTTGACTGGGAAGAGAGAAGTGGATGGCAGCTTTCATCTCCCAGGGAGCTGTAGTGATTTGAATATACATTGAAAAATTCCCCAGTGCATTAAATAGGCAGGAGAGCTGAGGAAGGGTGGGAAGGGTGGCACTGGCTTAACACCAAGAGCACAAGAAGGGTCTGGGTGGTGCAGTGGGTGGAAGGACCATCAGCCAGAAGGACCATCCTAGAATCATAGAATTGATTGGGTTGGAAGGGAGCTTCAAGATCATTTAGATGGGATATTAGGAAGAGGTTCTTCACCGTGCCGGTGGTGTAACACTGCAACAGTTTGTCCAGAGACATGGAGACACTGAAGGGCAGGCTTGCTGAGGCTCTGAGTGACCTGANTATCAGAGAATCATAGAATAGTTTGTGTTGGAAGGGACCTTAAAGATCATCTAGTTCCAGCCCCCCTGCCATAGACAGGGATACCTCCCATTAGATCAGGTTGCTCAGTGCCTCATCCAGCCTGGCCTTAAACACATCCAGGGACTTTGGGGGCATCCACAGCCTCTCTGGGCAACCTCTTCCAGTGTTTCACCACCCTCACTGTAAAGAATTTCTTTCTTAATCCAACTTGAATCTCCCCTCTTCCAATTTACATCCATTATTCCTAGTTCTTCCATCACATATTCTATTAAAAAGTCCTACCCCAGCCTTTCTATAATCCCCTCCAGGTACTGAGAATCTCCTGTGAGGTCCCCCCTGAGCCTTCTCTTCTCCGGGCAGAGGGAACATCTGAGAGGCTGGCAAGCAGAGTCAGACATGGCCACGGAGGAGAAGGAGAGGTTCATGCAACAAGAGGCAAGAGGATGGTGGTTGTGGGAGGGGCAGCTAATGGTTTATTAAGAGGGAAAGGGTCAGAAAGGCATCATCAAGCCCTAGTGCAATTATGCCACGTAGTCAGTTGTGGCTTTTCCGGATACAACTCATCTCTCTCCAGGGTAATGCAGACCTCCTCCTGCACCTGATCCCCACATTAACACTGTCACAAGCTGATGATATTATCAAGTGAAGCGTAGCCTCTGGGGGGAGGCAGGTTTTAACCCTTCCCACGCCATCAGCCTTGCGAAGTTCAGCCTCAAACCACAGGTGAAAAGGAACTTTGTGAGGGTCAGTTGAGTTTGCACAGGAAGATGTTTGGGGGAGGAGAAGGAGAAGCAGCAGACAGACAAGGCAGACCGTGATGGATGGAAGCTGGTGTCACAGTTAAGTCTCAATAATATTCATGGCTGTGCAATGGCCCCCAGGGTATTCCCAAAGGACCAGACTGGACGAGCCATTACTCTCTAAATGGATCATCCTCAGACAAATCATGCCTGCTGCTGTCTCTCCTCCCTTCTGACACTAAGCAGGAACATTAAACGACCTCATCAATGCCACCACATCTTCATGGTGTCACATAGCAATGTCACAACCACCTGCAGCTATTGTGGGCATGTTCTTGTCCCCAGTCCCACAGCAACACCCAGTTCCTCGACTGGGGCTGGAAGCACTGACCCTGGGCAAGGCAGGACCTCCTGGAGGCTGGTAAGATGTTTACACAGCTCTTTTTAAACTCCCTTTGGTGGATTTGGGGAATAGCAGTGCAAAAGGCTTCCACCAGATGAGTCTTTCCCTCCTCAAAGGGCATCATCTCCCAGGGTCACTCACCCTTGTGGGTCCTGTCCTCCACCAGGGTCCTTCCCTGCCTCCTTGAAGATGAGGAGCCTCCTGAAATCCCACGCTGCACCTCCCCAAAACAATAAAATAAAATAAAATAAAATAGGCAGAGGGTGGTTGAGATGCTGTAAAAAGCCTAATCCTGCCAGACAGCAGCAACGTGCTCAGCACCCTCCTCCCTGTGCCATCCCCGTCTGGCATCATCCTCCAACTCCCTCCTCCCTGAGGAACCTGCTCCACTTCCCAGATCTGCTGTGAAGGTTTCAACGGCAACGTTCAAATCTCCAGGGTAAGGAAATTCAGGAGGAGGAAGCAAGTATTCGTCTCGGGGGGGGGAGGAAGCCAAGCAGTTGATTTAATTCCACCTTGCCATGGGAATGGTTGTTTTCTTTGAGGTGGGAACAGGTAACTGCAGCATCAAATTAAAGCAGGTGCCAGAGCGTGTGCCAGGGCCATGTTCTGGAGGCAACCTGGTGTTTCAGCCTCTTCATTCTTATTCATTACCAGCTCCGGAGGCAGCAGCAGCGTCTCCAAATCCCTCTAAATTCCTCTTCTCTCTCTCCTTGATTTCCCTCTCCTCCCCTCACACTGAAGTCTGCAAACAACAACTCACTTAAATCCCTTCCTCCGCTGGCCATTAAGCTTTTAACACTTGCTGCATTTCCCGACAGCGATGGGAGGAGGGGGGGAGGAGGTGGTGGTTTGTATTACAGCTCCTTCAATGTTAATTTTTATTGATTTGACAGATATGCATTAAAAAATGCACACACAGAGGCATATATTGATATAAAAATATATATATATTGATATGGAACAAGTGGTTCCCGGAGGTGGAAGGTACTGGAGGCTGATTGCTGTTACCTCCAGGGTATGAAAACAGGGAGGTCAAATGCAAGAGCAGCTTTGTAAGCAAAAAGTTAGGAAACAAAGAGCCTTTCCTTGGGGCATACCTAAGGTAAAGGACTAGAGGTAGCTGCTGGGATGGCTTGAATCTGAGAGAATAAAGTAGTTTTTCTTAAAAATGCCCTGTATTGAGAGTTTTCATGCAGTTAGGTAGCAAGGCAGCGGTACAGGTTGCCCAGAGAGATGGTGGAAGCTCCATCCCTGGAGACATCCAAGACCAGGCTTCCTGATCTTCTTCGCTATTTGTCCCAGTGCCCAAGATAACCCCACAGACCCCGCGAGTTGGACCAGATGGCCTTTGAAGGTCCTTTCCAACCCTATGATTCTATGATCAGTGAAATTAGCTGTGTGTCTGGTTGGATTTTGCCTGTGGTTCTTCAGCAGATGACTCTTTGAAACCTCTCTCAAGGTTACAGCAGTGGAGAAGGGGGTTGGAGTAAGTATTTGGGAGTTGAGAACTCTCTTCTGGGCAGGCTGGACCCTTGTGATGGATTTGGGACCCCACATGTCAGACATGGCACATGACTTCAGTCAGGTTTGCCTCAGTTTCTCCATTCTCCATTCATTAACTCCAGTCCTTTTAGGTGGAAGGTGAAGTTTCGTTCATGATACTACCTAAAGCCTCACCATGGACCTTCTTCCAGGGCTGGTGAGTCAAAATCAGACACTTCAGGTGGTGTTTTCACACCCACCTCCAAGACCTGTGCTTTTTTGTCATACACAAGTGGGTCTTTAAACAAAAATAGTGATCTCAGTGGCACCACAACAGGATTTTAGAGGCTAATGATGGGGCTCAACTACATGATCTCTTGAGGTCCCTTCCAATCCCTGATATTCTGTGATTCTGTGAAACTCAGATTGTTTTAAAAGACCTCCGAAGTTGTATTAAGTGGAGTGATTTGGGGCCAAAAGTCACCTTGTGGTGGCCTCTACCCCTCAGAGAGCACCACAACCACTGAATGCATGTTGTGAAAGAATGGCATCAGTTTTCTTCTTGTTTCAGGATGAGAAAAATAACCCCCAAAAAACAAAAGAAGCTGTCCCCTCGGTTTGTTTCCTTCAGAAATCGAATTAACTGTTTTTTCCATTGAAATTTCCAAAAATCAAAACAGCTGGAAGCAAAAAAACTGCAGCCCAGAATAGTTCACCCTGGGTAGGGAGACTGTGGCGAGCGCTGCTTTAAGCCTGTAAAAACAGAGGCACGTGATGGGGAAGGGTAAAGAAGCACCACTGAAGGACGTGCTGCTCATAGTCCCTCTGCTACGTGTGAAAATCAGGTGGTTAGAAAGCAACCCCTGCTGCTGAGATGAATTATTTTAAGATAGTAAAGGGAAAAGAAGCCCTGAGTGAACCTGGAGTTGTTGTCACACAGTGTCAGGGATTGGAAGGGACCTCGAGAGATCATCTAGTCCAACCCCCCTATCACAGCAGGTCACACAGGAAGGTGTCCAGGGGGGGTTTGAGTGTTTCCAAAGAAGGAGACCCCACACCCTCTCTGGGCAGCCTGTGCCACTGTTCTGTCACCCTTACCCTGACAAAATTTTTTCTCCTATTTCTGTGGAACCTCCTGTGTTCCAGCTTGCACCCGTTGCCCCAAATTCTATCACTGGATGTCACTAAGAAGAGCCTGGCTCCATCCTCCTGACACTCACCCTTTCCATATTTATAGACACTAAGGAAGTCACCCCTTAGTCTCCTCTTCTCCAAGCTAAAGAGACCCAGCTCCCTCAGCCTTTCCTCATGAAGGAGATGCTCCAATCCCTTCCTCAACTTTGTTCCTCTGTGCTGCCTCCTCTCCAGCAGTTCCCTGTCCTTCCTCAACTGAGGAAGTGTTTTCTTTAACATGAAGTCAGTGTAGCATGGAGCAGAACAGGCTGAGGAGATGGGAGATGTGGCCAGGACTCAACTCACACCAAGAAAGGAGAGTATTTCCAGTGGTTTCTGCTGGGATGGACTCCTTGCTTGTCCCCATAATCCAACAGCAGCTCTGTGCCTGTTCCTCAGGCTGGGCACCCACTGAGCATCCTGCACCCAGCCCTCCCGTATCTGCTCTCACAGAGGAGCTGGATTTCCCCAGGAAAGGAACTGGTTGCCTGGAGGATTAGTGGAGTTGTTGGCTGGTGTGTGGTGGTCACAGCAGAAAAGAAGAGCTGTGAAGCCAAAAGGTTTTGCTAATCCCCTTTGCTTTGATTTTAGCAGGACCAAGCGCTTTGCAAACAGGGCTTTAATCTCTGTTGTTGGTTTCCAGCACCCAGGGCCTGGGCTGGGCTAAAAAGAGCAGAAAATGAAGCTGCTGGAATTAAAAAAAAAAATTAAAAAAAATTATTCAGCAGAAGCCAGGCTGAGGGAGACCCCATTTTCCACCAGCTGAGGGATTTTGTGGTGACACTGGATTTTGTTTGCCAGCTCTGCTCCCCTGCAGCTCTTCTCATAGCTCTGTGCAGTTGCCACTCAGCAATGGGGAAATTCTTCCTAATCCCACTTATCTGGAGAAAAATACCTGCAACTATCTCAGAGCTGCTGGCAAAGAGCACCTGGAGTCACTTTGCACGGGGCAAAGGGTTCACACATGGAGGACTTTGCAAAGGCTTCAGATCTGGGGATCTTTGCATGGAGGTGAAACCTGGTTCTTGCATTTATGTGGGGTTTTACTCTGTGTTTTTTCAGAGCAAAGCCAGGAAGCTGAATTTTTGCCTGACATGAGTTTTCTACCTCATGAACTTTATCTAAACATTCCAATACACAGAGATCAGGGCAAAAAATGACATTTTCAGACTTGTCTTTGGACTAAAATGGGACAAAAGGAGCAGATTGATGCCCCAACCAGGCTGGTGCTCTCTCTCCAGCAGGATGAAACATCTCCTGGCCACCTCCTCCAGCAGCTGGAGCAGATGTGTGATGGACAATCAGTTAGATACCTGTCCAAACATCTATCCAACACCATGGAGAAAAGCACCATGTCCTCTACAGCTCCCCAAAATAAAGGTGGGAGCATTTGGGAAGCGTGAAGAATTTCCTCCCATTAATTACCTAACTGAGAGGGAAGATTCTTTCTCAAGACAAGGCATGATGGACCTTGGTCCACCGCCCTAATTGTCACAGGAGAAGATCCCAGGACCACAAAGAGGGGAAGGCAAAGACTTTTCTCACCCTTCCCTCATTCATCACATCACAAACACATCAGCACAGGGTAATTATTAAAGATCAAAGGCAAACATTTGCAAAGGTTGGGTCTTCATGCCAGGATCTCAAGGAGAGCATTGTGAAGGACTGATGAAATAGTTTGACTGAGCTTCAGAGTCGGCATTAACCACCCTTCATTTCAAACTTGGCCCACTTTTATTTTCCATATTGGCATATTTTATCTTTCTTTTCTGTTTTTTTTCTTTTAAAGTGGAAAACAATTGAGCACACACAGCAAAATTGCAACCAAGTTGTTTGTTTCTTTTTTCGTTTGAGCCAAATCTGGAGGTTTTGAGGAAAAAACAGTTGGTGAGAGAGGCTTTTTTTTTTTTTTCCCCCCCAGAATGAGGGAGAACAAACACATGTATCCCAGGGAGGACCTGCCCAAAATCAGGGTGTCAGCTGTGGGCTGCAGGGTTGGGGTCCCCACTGCGGACGTGGTGCTGGGACCTCAGAGAGGAGGTGTCTGAAACTTTCCCTCTCCCCTTCTGCTGGAGAGGCCAGATGACACCTCTCCATTCAAGACTGTTGAAGTCCCATGCTTGAGATGAGCTTCCAGATCTGGGCAGAACATCGTGATCCTCCATGGAAATCACAGAATGTCAAGGATTGGAAGGGACCTGGAGACACCACCCAGTCCAATCCACCTGCTGGAGCAGGAACACCCAGAGCAGGTCACACAGGAACATGTTCAGGTGGGGTCTGAATGTCTCCAGAGAAGGAGACCCCACACCCTCTGTGGGCAGCCTGTGCCACCCTCACCCTGACAAAGTTTTTTCTCTTATTTCTGTGGAACCTCCAGCTTGCACCCATTGCCCCTTGTCCTATCGTTGGATGTCACTGAGAAGAGCCTGGCTCCATCCTCCTGACACTCACCAGGGATCAGTGGTAACAGCATGGCAAGTGCTGGGTGCTGCTGTCATGGATCTCCCTTAGTCTCAGCTCAAGTCCCAGCTTGTCACCAGCAAAAAGAAGCAGGCCTGGATGTGTCTCTTGTTCCCCCCCTTCCCTTTGCACTTACACCCCCCCCGCAAGGAACAGAGCTGCTGCTTTTGAGGGGATTTAGTCTTCTCTAAGTAAACATGGAGGCAGTTGATACACACCTTATAATTACATCGCTCCACTCTGCAATTATTACATTTTCCAAGCTACAGCTGCTTCCTACTCATTATCAGGTTAAGAAACTTCTCCTGATAGTAACATGGCATTAACCCTGTAATTAAGAGGCAGACCACCCAGTGACTGGCTGCTGAGAGGGGCTTCTCCCAGCAAGGAGAGGTCGTGCCTGAGCTTGGAGGTGGCTTTCCCTGATGTGGAGTCGCTTTTCCATCACCCACATGGCTGCCCTTCCTCCTCCTTCATTTCTTTTGGAGTCTTTTTTTTAATTTGATGACACGAGCAACCTCACAGATATTCCACCATGGTGGAGATTAGCTGAGTGCTCATCAAAGGGGATCTGCTGAGCCCCACATTTTGGACCTGCAGGGACACCAGAGCTCCCCAGGGACACATCCCACTATGCCAGGTTGACCAATGCCTCATCCAGCCTTGCCTTAAACNCAAAATTGCAACCAAGTTGTTTGTTTCTTTTTTTGTGTGAGCCAAATCTGGAGGTTTTGAGGAAAAAACAGTTGGTGAGAGTGGCTTTTTTTTTTTATCCCCCCCAGAATGAGGGAGAACAAACACATGTATCCCAGGGAGGACCTGCCCAAAATCAGGGTGTCAGCTGTGGGCTGCAGGGTTGGGGTCCCCACTGCGGACGTGGTGCTGGGACCTCAGAGAGGAGGTGTCTGAAACTTTCCCTCTCCCCTTCTGCTGGAGAGGCCAGATGACACCTCTCCATTCAAGACTGTTGAAGTCCCATGCTTGAGATGAGCTTCCAGATCTGGGCAGAACATCGTGATCCTCCATGGAAATCACAGAATGTCAAGGATTGGAAGGGACCTGGAGACACCACCCAGTCCAATCCACCTGCTGGAGCAGGAACACCCAGAGCAGGTCACACAGGAACATGTTCAGGTGGGGTCTGAATGTCTCCAGAGAAGGAGACCCCACACCCTCTGTGGTCAGCATGTGCCACCCTCACCCTGACAAAGTTTTTTCTCTTATTTCTGTGGAACCTCCAGCTTGCACCCATTGCCCCTTGTCCTATCGTTGGATGTCACTGAGAAGAGCCTGGCTCCATCCTTCTGACACTCACCAGGGATCAGTGGTGACAGCATGGCAAGTGCTGGGTGCTGCTGTCATGGATCTCCCTTAGTCTCAGCTCAAGTCCCAGCTTGTCACCAGCAAAAAGAAGCAGGCCTGGATGTGTCTCTTGTTCCCAACCCCCCCCTTCCCTTTGCACTTACACCCCCCCTGCAAGGAACAGAGCTGCTGCTTTTGAGGGGATTTAGTCTTCTCTAAGTAAACATGGAGGCAGTTGATACACACCTTATAATTACATCGCTCCACTCTGCAATTATTACATTTTCCAAGCTACAGCTGCTTCCTACTCATTATCAGGTTAAGAAACTTCTCCTGATAGTAACATGGCATTAACCCTGTAATTAAGAGGCAGACCACCCAGTGACTGGCTGCTGAGAGGGGCTTCTCCCAGCAAGGAGAGGTCGTGCCTGAGCTTGGAGGTGGCTTTCCCTGATGTGGAGTCGCTTTTCCATCACCCACATGGCTGCCCTTCCTCCTCCTTCATTTCTTTTGGAGTCTTTTTTTTAATTTGATGACACGAGCAACCTCACAGATATTCCACCATGGTGGAGATTAGCTGAGTGCTCATCAAAGGGGATCTGCTGAGCCCCACATTTTGGACCTGCAGGGACACCAGAGCTCCCCAGGGACACCTCCCACTATGCCAGGTTGACCAATGCCTCATCCAGCCTTGCCTTAAACACCTCCAGGGATTGAGGGGGCATCCACAACCTCTCTGGGCAGCCTCTTCCGGTGTCTCACCACCTTTACAGTGAAGAACTTCTTTCTTATATCTAGCCTGAATCTCCCCTCTTCCTATTCACATCAAAGGGACCTTCAAGGTCATCTAGTCCAAAGGTGGGGCCATCACCTAAAGCAACACTGAGAGATGCCAGGACGGGATTAGCAGTACTCAGACATGTCCACTGGTGTTTCCATCCCTGGGATATGGCACATGTACAGCCAGCAGCACTCCAGTTACTGTCCCAGAAGAGAATGGAGCTTCTGAGCCAGCTCAAGGCTTATATTTGAGCATCTGCTTGTGAGGAGCTGAGAGGACAAGGCACAAGGGCTGCAGATGGGTTTGAGCCACAGGCTGATGCAATTTCAACCCTGCTCCTTAATGACTCTCCCTAGCCAGGTCACTTTTAATTTGTGTTGGGCTTTTTTTTTTTTTTTTTTTTGAGGAAAGGGCACTTCTCAGCCCGTGAAGTTCATCAAGAAGTTCACAGTTCATCATACCCTCAGCCGTGCCGAGCCTGTAATTACTTGGCGCTCCGAGGTCTGGACAATGTAATGTACTTGGGCAGAACTTTGCTGCCACTGAATTCAATCCGTGGCATAACTTGACACCTTTAATTAGAGGAAGCAGAGCCAGGCTGCAGTCACAGCAGCCTATCTGGGGTGGGATCCCATCAGTGGAATCAAATCCAGCAGGAGAGAGCACCCAGAGGTATGGCTGAGGCTGGGTGTGTGTGTTTTCAGCAGAGGAATGAGAGCTGGAGCTGCTGCTCACATTGAGCCACCTCCTGCAGTTGCTTTTCCTTTGGCACAGAGGGATAAATCTGGGAACAGTTCTACCTGCTAGAGCAGTTTGCAAATTAAAAAAAGGGATGGAACAAACAGATTTAAGCTCTTGCTGCTCTAGCCAGGAGCAGCAGAATCCGTCTCTGCAAGCCAAGGGACAGAATGTTTCTCAGGCAGGAGAGCCA
>VZTY01032374.1:0-12924 GCA_013400935.1 Turnix velox
GGTGGGGGTTCGCTGGCATACGGCGAACACAAGGACACAAAGGCACGGAGCCCAGCATTGCACACACAGACACATACACATCCCCACACCCTCGGCGTTCACGGGACCTCCACGAACCCCCTTTCCCTCAGGACTGGCAGGGGCCACCCTAGCTGTCTTCAGCCTCGAGATTTCCTCGGGGTGCCGCGGCGAGGGCAGAGCACCCCCAGGGGAAAAGCATTTCCCTATGTCAGATTGGATTTTTGTCTGTTCTCCGATTTGGGTGGGTCCGTGGCTCCTTGTCCTCAGCCCAGGGGAAGGGTTCCGGGAGGGATGCTGGAGGTTGCTGAGCATTGAGGAACTTTCTCCCGCCCAGCTCTGCCCCGGGAGTGGCGGCTGTGGTTTGTTTTCTGCATATTTCTGTGTGCGGTCATTAGATGCGGGACATCATCCATTTGCAGATGTAGAAGTGCAGAAGCTGCGCCCGCTGTGTCCTTTTGCAGGACATACCATCTTGCCGAATCGCCTGCCATGGCACAGCAACGAAAGCTCTTGTGTTCGTAGTAACAGAAACAAAACAAACCCACAGGAGCCAAAACCCAAACCTACAGGAGTGCTGGCCTGACCTGGGTAGGTTTCAGCCATTGAAGCCAATGCCAAGTGCCCTGTTTTGCCACCCTGGTTTTCAGAGCCACCTGCCTGTGGTGCGTCTGGTGTGTCTTGCTGGAGTGGGAGCATTGCAGCTCTTTGCTTTCCAGTTTCAAGCTGTCCTGGTTTGTGAATTCTTCTCTGCCACCTTTCCTTTGACCAGAGATGAGGGCAGACATGGTGAAGCTTTGGAGGTCCTCAGTGAGGGAGCAGCCTGCCCAAGGAAGACAGCACGGGGTTGTGGTCTGACCCACACAACTGGTATGGCTCCTTGCAATCTGCTGCTGCTGAACCTGGTGGGGTTGGAGGAGGTGGTGCTAGGAAGGCTGGTGGAAATGGGTTGTACTGCATGGAGACAGAGAGCGGGTGCACTAACAGCTTCTGGATCTGAAAATGCCCTCCTTATCTTGCTCTGTTACAGAGGAGAGAGCAAAATGGAAGCCTTGCAGGCACTAAGGGAAATTTCTTTCATGTGCCCCACAAAAATGCAGCAAAATAGGTCACTTATGGAATAAGGAATGAAGCAGCTCTTGTTATTCCTGGAGAAGTCAGGTGTTTCAGTGGGGGGCTGTGGTGATGACCACCTTCCTACAGCAGCAACAGGTCAGGTTTCCATTTGCAGGGGGAGTTGCTGGGTGAGATGCTCTCCTGCAGCACCGGCTGCTGGAATTGGGGGTGCTTTTCCCTGTGGTGGGCTTTGTGCAGGATCAGGCCTGTCCTGCTGGGGCAGTTGAGATGTTCCTCATCCCAAACCAGCTTCTTCCCCTTCTTCCTTTCCTCACAGGCAGGGCGATGAAGCTGAACGAGAAAAGCGTGGCCCACTACGCCACCTGCGACTCACCTGCTGACCACGTTGGCTTCCTCCGCAAGCGGGTGGAGCGGCACCACCACCACACCCACCACCACCATGCCTCCTCCTACCAGCGCCGCTGGTTCGTCCTCAAGGGCAACCTCCTCTTCTACTTTGAGGAGAAGGAGAGTCGGGAGCCCATGGGGTTGGTGGTGCTGGAGGGCTGCACTGTGGAGTTGTGTGAGGCTGCTGAGGAGTTCGCCTTTGCCATCCGCTTTGACGATGCTGGTGCCCGGGCCTACGTGCTGGTGGCCGATGGACAGGCTGCTATGGAGGCCTGGGTGAAGGCACTCTCACGGGCCAGCTTCGACTACATGCGACTGGTAGTGAGGGAGCTGGAGAAGCAGCTGGAGGAGGCCTCTAAGACCTTGGCTGCTTGCAACAAGTCTCCATGGAGGTCCTCCTCCTCAGGCAGGAAGAGGCATCTCTCCAACCCAGCCTTGCTGCCCCTCCAGGAGAAGCCTGCTATCCTGGAGAATGGTTACTCCACCTGGGGTAGTGGTGGCATCCCTGAGGGAGCTGCTTGCCCTGATCATGATGGGGGATACACAAAGCCCCCACCTCTGCCTCCACGTCGGCGTTCGGCTGCCAGCAATGCCACAGGGTCTCCAGCTCCCAGCCTCTTTTCAGCCATGCCAGAGAGCCCGGTGTCACCGGAGACAGCCTGCTTCTCCAAGCTTCACAGTTGGTATGGGCAGGAGATTGAGGTGTTGAGACGGGAGTGGCAGGAGAGGCAGAAGAGGGGACATCCGTGACCAGGGGTGCAAGCCACTGGCCAGCCAATGCCCACACAGGAAGAGTGATGTGAGGGATGCAGCTTGCCTCCTGCCTTGGTGTGTGCTTCATGGGATGTTGAGGGTGGGACTGGGTCTCCTCCAAACCTCACTTTTCATTTCCACCAGGCTTTATGCAGCTGGAGAGCGTGCAATACTAGGGGAACTGCCTTTAAACTTACCTCTGCTGGCACTACAAGGTGTGGAGGAGGCCCAAATCAGCATATGATGCAGTGAACCTTGCCCAGTGGGCTTAGCCCTTTGCCATTCTGGTGTAGTGGCTCTATGGGAGCTTCATCGCCCACCTGCCCCCTCTGCTTTTTTTGGTTTTTTGGTTTTGTTACTCAGTATCTCAGTATGGAAATTTGCACAAGTCAGCTTTTATTATTGTCTGTGGTCTCATGCCAAAGTCTTCCTGCCATTGCTCTTTGGCTGGAGATAAGGCTGGGCTCTTACAAAATGCCTCTGATGGGCCCTGATGGATGTCTCCAGCCTTTGCTTTTCTTGCTCCAGGACACTTGTGAGCCTGTGTCCTGTGAGCCATGGCTGTGGCTGGCCCAGCAGCCAGGGCAACAAGGACTGGGCTCTTGTGTTCTAATTGTTTTTTTACTTTCATCTGCAATAACCCTCCTGCCTGCTAAATCACTCAGGAGGAGGATTTCACAGGCTCACATCCATCTCTTTTGGTGCTGAGCTCAGCAGCAAGGCTGAATAGGAAACAATGAGCCTGATCTGAAGCAACAGTGGAGACCAAGAGCTCCCCGGAACTGATCTGGAGTCTGTTGAGCAGTAGCCAAGCCTGTTAATGTCTCTGGCTCCAGCCTTCCCTCTTCCAAAGTAGGAATAGTAGAGCCCCTTTGCCTTGGCAGAGGTGAATTTACCAGCCGCTGTGCAGACTTTCACTCCTGCAAATGGCCATATAGGGTTCAGTCAGCTTACTGGGCAGCTGTCCAACTCCAGAGCAGGTCAGGAGGGGCTGTGGAGGAGTGGAGAGTAGAAGAGGGCTGGCCTTCAAGAAGTGAAGGTGTGGGAATGAGTTACAGGTTGCACTGACAGTGTGTCAGCAGTGTTTAGGCTTGCCCCTACAGCATCAAAGCTGTGTCACTACCTTCTACTGAAGCCAGTGCCTGACCTGACAGTTCTTCCCCCCCCCAATTTTGCGTCAGCATCACTCAGCTCATTTCTGTAGCATATCCCACCCTCCTGGCAGGTAAGGAGGGCTGAAGAGAGGCATGGCTCTATCACCTCACTATGGGAACAAACATGTCCTTCCATCAGAAATTTTTGCCATGAAGTAGACGGTACAAGTAGGGGGGTGCTGAGTCCAGGGACTGGAACACCCTTGTGGTGGGGAGTTCATTAATCTTCTCCCTTATACTCTTGGCAAGGGCTGTTTTTCAGAACAGGAAAGATGCATGAAGCAGGCTTACACTTCCTATCTAGCAGTGTTAAAACTTGTTTTTATCGCCCTGTTTTATTAATGAGCTTTGCTGAGAAGGCAAAAGGCTGTTCCAGGTCATGACTATTGGGAATCTATTTGCCTTTCTGGGAGTTAAACACACTCAGCTTAGTACTTTGCAGTAGCCAGTAGAGAATGCCAGTGCAGAAATCAGATTACTTCCATTAACTCTTGGTGCCTTTGAAACTATATCTCTGGTAGTTTTGGATCACATACTCCCACTCTGCTGCCTCATTATGGCTTGATGGTTATGTTAGAGGAAATCACACCTCAAATCAGACCTTACAAATATGAATTTGGGGCATGAGAATGTGAACTTCACATGTGAAGTGATGCAGTCCAGTCCTCTCCGGTTTATGCCTGTCTTTCTCCACAGTAAGGATCATCAAGTTTGGGAGGGTTATTTTTGTTCTGCTTCTTACATGAAAACAATGCAGGAAAAAAAACCAAAACGGGAATTGGTGGCTATGGGCCAGTGTCCAGGCTCTGTCAGCAGCCCAGCTGGCTGGACTCCCTACCTGCTGCCTAAATTGTTCAGTTCTGCAGCATTCCCAGCTGAGAACCTGTTCCCTTCCCCATAGCAGAGAGCAGCATTAGGGTGCCTCCTCAATCCAGCCATGGGTATTTTGGGGCTAGGATCAGATTTGACAAGCATTTTTGCTGTGGTTTTGTTTTTTAAAAATGTAATTCAGAGAGAAGAATACCCCTGATATCTCAGACTTAAGGAAGTTTGACATTAAAGGTTTAACTTCCAAAATAAACTAAAATGTAATGGCAGTTTCTCCATAAGACCCAAGAATAGGCAGTGACTTGAAAGAGAAAATAAATTAACAGAGCCAGTTCTGTCAGAACTGGAACTGAAGCAGTATTATTCATTTAAGGGCAGTTTCACTTTTAAGAAGCTTAGTTTATTTTAATAAGCTGGGATTTTCCTAGTAACACTACTAAAGAGCTTAGATTTAATGCTTTAATCTGTCCCATTCAAATGGCACAATTTCCACACTACCTGCCTTTGCATTAGGATGTATTCCCAACTAAATCCTGCAAATGAGGTGCTGCGCTCTGCTTTCTATCTCATCACATTTAGAGCAATTTTGTGTTTTATTCTGCAGCGCCAGGAAGAAAATGGCTGATTCCTGAACAATATTTGTGCTCGGCCTTTGCTAGGTCTCCAGAGCGCTGCATGACTTCAGATGTGCTTGGTCAGGCTTCCTCGCCATCCCTCTCCCATAACAGGAATGGCCCTTTAGAATAAAAAGAACCATAATTGGAACCAGACCCAAATTCATATAGATTACAGGGGTTTTAATGACCACCACCACTTGCTTCATTAGGCAGGAAGCACCTGGGTGCCTCCTCTGGGGTGGAGGCTATCAAACCAGCTCATCTGAGTATTGGTGGCCCTGGTAGAACCTTTAAAGCAGCTCCCAGGCAGAAGGTCAGGATTTCAGCTTCCTGAGATTGCACATGCAGCTGGCTAATAGGGCATCCTCTCCTTCTGTCTGCAGGTAGACATTACAAGAAAAAAGGGAGGGTTGTCATTGTCCCTTACAGCAAAATGACACTGATTACCACACGCTGTTTTTTCTCCTGTCATTCAGGTTTGGACTGTTCCACCTCCTGCCTCCACTTTTCCTTATTATTTTTTTAAAATAGAAAACGTCTGGGCGGCATAAAGGAGGTTGCTTTGCAAAGGGGAGCTGAATACTAAAGCTTGAATGGCTACTTTTTAGAACACTGAAGTCAGATCTTTTTCTAAAGTTTTCTTTAGCATAGTAATGCAAAAACAGTGAGAGGAAAAAATGCTTGAATTTAAAAGAAATTGCAGGCTGAAGGAGGCAGGAAGATTCTGACATGGCTTCTGTGCCATGGAAGGATCCCAATCCTGCTAAAAGAGTTGATGATTTTTTTCTGTTTTTTTGGTGGCTAGGATTTTTAGATTCAGGCCTGTAATGTATTGCTTTATTTCTGCACATTTTTCTTTTTATACCACCACTGCAGTTATGTTTTACACTAAATCCAGTTCCTAACTATTTGAGTACTATCAAGATTTTACGCCTGGCCACCCTTAGCTGTTAGGTGGACACTCACAGCTGACATGGAACACTTTATATTACCAAGAGCATTAACGGTTTGGAGGTGGGTGACACCCTGGTCTTACCCCTCTCAGTTGCCTTTGCAGAGACACTTGAATAACCTCCACTGATGTACATGAGGAATGTGTCTCAGTTCCCATATCGGTGGCATCTTTTGTCTGTCCTTTATCTGAACAGACCAGGCAACACTACCCAGCAACCCCACCTCCTGCCTTCTGAAGCTTTTATATTTTAGGTAGAAGACGTGGGTGGTTTTTAAATTAATTTTTAAGAGATGGTTTTGCATGCACCGTTGTTTTTCTTGCGGGACTTGTATTATGCATTTCAAGACACTTGAGAACAGCGTTTGTATTTTACGCCAAATAAACGTTTGGTGATCTGTAGTAGCATGAGCTGCCGGTGGAGCTGCAAGCCCCCCCTTCCCCCCCCCAGTACACCTATGGAAAGCCTCTCTGGGGCCCGGATTGCCCCTCCCTGGGGTCACCGGCTCCTGTGCCCCACGGTACACCCCCAAAAGATCCTCCGCCGGGGGGAGATAACGGGCTACCGGCCGCTGCAGGGGCCCGCTCTGCGCATGCGCACAGACAACGATTTCCTTTGTTTCCCTTCTCGCGAGAACTGTAAGGACCTCCGCCCCCGGTGACGCCTGAGCTCGGCAGTTACTGGCAGGAGGGAGAATGGCGGCGGCAAGCGGGCGGCTACTGGCGGCGTCCGCGGCTCGCTTGGGGCAGGCGGGCTGGAGCGGGCCGGGTCGCTCAGCAGCCACGCCGCTTGTGTTCTCCCGGAGCGCCACCGTCACTCGCAGCGGCGCCATTTTGCCAAAGCCCGTTAAGGTGAGCGAGGGGCGAGCGGGTGTGGGCGGCTGCCAAGGGGATGGCAGCGCTGGCCAATCAGTGCTGGAATGTGGGCTGTGGGTGGGGCGGTGGCAGTGAGTGACAGGGGCTGAGCTAATGAGCGCCTCGCTGTGGGTGGAGCCGAGGGTGAGGGGAGCGGCCTGTCCGGACTCCACCCGCCGGCCGTGTGGTGGGGTCCCGCGGTGGTCCCTGCTGCGAGGAGGGATAAGCATCCGCAGCCCTCTCTCAGCGGTAACCGCTCTCTCTTCCTAAGCTGCTTGTGTTCCCTGCGCCGAACGAGAGGTTCTGCTCTCCTGGTGCTGGCATCTGTACAGCGAGGTGGTAGGGCTGGCCGGGTGAGTGAGGGGAGAGCGGTGGACGCTGCCTACCTCGCCCTCTGCAAGGCTTTAGACATGGTCTCCCATAACCTCCTTATAGGTCAGCCTAGGAAGTGCGGGCCAGGTGAGCAGACAGTGAGGCAGATGGAGAACTGGCTGAATGACGGAGCTCAGAGAGTTGTGATCAGTGCACAGAGACCAGTTGGAGGCCTGTAGCTGGTGGTGTTCCCCAAGACTCTTTACTAGGTCCAGCCTAGTTCAACGTATTCATCAACAGCCTGGACAAGGTGGCTGACACACCAGAAGGCTGTGCTGCCATTCAGTGAGACTGGGGAAGGCTGGAGAGCTGGGCAGAGAAGAACATCCTAATGAAGTTCAACAAGGGTCTTGCACATAAGGAGGAATAACCCATACGGGTTAGAAGCTGACCTGCTGGAAAGCAGCTCTGTAAAGAGGGATCTGGGAGTCCTGTGGGACAGCAAGTTAACCATAAGCACCATTGTGCCCTTGTTGCCAAGTAGGCAAACAATATCCTAGGGTGCGTTAAAAATAACATGGCCAGCAGGTTGGAGGAGGTTATCCTCCCACTCTACTCTGCCCTAATGAGGCTGCATCTGGAGCACTGGGTGCAGTTCTGGGCTCCCCACTTCAGGAAAGACAGAGAACTGCTGGAGAGTCCAGCAGAGGACTGTGAAGATGAGCAAGGGACTAGAGTATCTCTTATGAGGAAAGGCTGAGACATCTGTGTTTGGCTTGGAGAAGACTGAGAGGCTGGTCTGATCAATGCTTACAAATATCTAAAAGATGAGTATCAAAGAGAATTGTACCAGACTCTTCTCAGTGGTCCTCAGCAACAGGACAAGGTACAATGGACCCAAACAGGAACACATTAAATTCCATCTCAACGTGAGGTAAAACTTATTTGAGGCTGAAGGAGCACTGGAAGAGGCTGCCCAGAGATATTGTGGAGTCTGCTTCTCTGGAAATACTCAAAACTTGCCTGGATGTGTTCCTGTGCAACTTGCTGTAGGTAGACCTATGGAGAGACAGTGAAGTGTTCTTCCTATGACTCCCCAGGCCCTCTGTGCTCTTTTGGAGCCAGCAGAGCACCAGCTCAGCCACGGGGCAATTTGCTGGTAAAGATTAATCTTTTCCAATTACTCCTTGCAGACACCCTTTGGCCTCCTCAGAGTGTTCAGCGTTGTGATCCCTTTCTTGTATGTTGGGACTCAGATCAGTAAGAACTTTGCAGCCCTGCTTGAAGAACATGATATCTTTGTCCCAGAGGATGATGATGATGATGACTAATGGGTATGTCATTAGGATCACCAGCAATCTAATTACTTGTACTTGGAGCAGGGAGGAGAATCTTGCAAATTCAGTCAGCAACAGCTCTGACAGATGGATGCATTTGCATTTAAACTGCTGGACACCTGCAGCTTTACTGCCTCTGGCTAGGAACTTTTCAGTCCCTTTATACTGAAGCAGCCCAGACTGGTATCTGAATGTCAAATCTCTGTAACATACATTCATTAGAGATCGGAATAAACTGGTGGTGGTTTAGATCTTGTAATTTGAACTAGAAACAAAAATATACCATAGTCAGGGAGGGACTCTGCTGCAAACAGAAAGCAGTGACTTTGTGTGGTTACATGTTGACTTGTTTGAAAGTATGCTGCTAACTCACAGAATGAGTATTTAAAAGAGAACAAAATTCTAATACAGAGGTGAACAATCTGAGAGAACTCCAGAGCCCATTGGAACAAACTGTCTGGTGCATGTCACCAGACTGACCTCTGGAGTAGTTGGACCATTTAGACTCATCAGAGAAAGGTGAATTAATTCTTTTATCTACTGTACACTACACACTTCCCTCTATTTTCTGTCATTCTCTTTGCCCTTGAGTAAAGACTTGAGTTTGGGTGTATTTATTTATAGAACATAGAAGTTGTTTTAAAGAAGTTGATGTGAACTTGTGTGGTGTGGAGGGAAGATACAGCCTGGAACTCAGTACAGTATACCTGAAGAGTAATGGCTTATTGTTCTATTTGCAGAACTGCATCAGAACAGAAGGGAGAAAACAGTGGTTCCAACATCTGTCATCTGTGTCTTGTCCTTCCTAAATGGGACAGGGGTCTCCGCACCCCTTTTGCCAGTGAATGTCCTGTGCATGTCTCTGATGGAAATCTGTAGATCTGGGTTGAAGGAGGTGCTTAGTAGGCTTTGCATCTTTGCACATACACAAGATCACCTCATCAAAGACTGCTTAGGATTCATTTTTTCAGCAATATGGGAAACAATTAAAGATCAAGAGATTGAGATGTATGTCTTGGTTCTTGTGGTTTTATAATTTATGTGCTTATGTTCTTGCATAAATTAAGCCTTTCAACCTCTATACATTTTCAGTAAGGAGGCTTTCTTCTTATGTATTTCCTGTTAGGAATCTTGGGAGAGGATGTCCAGAAATGTGATGCTGTTTCCTTCTCTAGAGATAATAAAGATTTGTCTGGATGCATTCCTGTCCAGCCTGCTGTAGGTGAACCTGCTTTGGCGGGAGAGGAGTTGACTAAATGATTTCTGAAGATCCCTTCCAGCCCCTGCCATTCTGTGATTCTTTCTGTAATTCAGGACTAATCTACATTATAATAGGAATCCAGAAGGAAGCAGCATCCCCATTACACAGTCCCACTGAAAGAATGTATTTCATATTGACACTGCACTTCAAAGAATGCTGATTCACAGCCTAGCAGGTATATCTGATGGAGATTATATTACTAATTTCAGCTCACTGAAGATTAAATACAGTATTATTGCAGAGTTAGAAGTTCTGAATATCTTTGGTTAAGGTAAATATCATGAGTGACAGACTAACTCACTGATGTGATATCATTTAATCTTTGAGTGCTCTGGCTCCAAGTCCTTAGTATCTACTGGGCAGTTCAGTATGTCCTTCCACGTCAGTCGTAATATATTTTTTTTAACTGTGTAGACTTTAACTCTTCATAGAATTTTTTTTTCCATTGCAATTAAATCCTTGCATATTAGACTTCAAAGTTGTTTACTGCTAGGGCATGCTTATAGTATCTTCATTCACATCCAATTAGCTGTTCTTTCAAATAGTTTTACAGGTCAGTTAAAATTTGGGGTTTTTTTAAGCCAGCAGTGACTCTGTCTGTCTCATGGTTTCTAGTCACTAAAGCTGGCTTCTTCTAGACTGCCCACTTTTTTACTTCAGTGTTCATGTAGCTGTTAAACATTTTAAAGTTGCATATATATATTAGCAAGGTGTGTAGCTCAAACAGCCAGGCTTGCTCCCTTATTACTTGGCACAACCTGTTCTAACTGGTAAAATAAATTCTTGTCCTTCTCAAAAGGGAGATAGTAATTCCCAATTCAATTAAGGAGGTAATGGTAGGACACTAACTTCTGGTAGGCATCAGAAGCTCTTACAGAGCATCCCTATTCTAAGCAACAGTACAAAACCCTGGGTAATTTCATTACAGCAGGAAAAAAACTCTGCTGATTTTTTTATTGTACAAAGGACTTTATCAGCCTATTGGATTTTATGCCATTCTCTATGAGGAAGTGAAAGACTGGTGTCCAAGTAAAGAACACAAAGTCATAGCACGGGATTGCAAAACACCACATGAATACAGAAGGGCCTCAAGCACAAGAATTCTTCTGTGACTACATTGGCTTTTATGAAGGCCCAGTCTTTTCTGCCATTTCCTCCAAGGAGGTGACACCTACACAAGGGGCTGCAAGCTAAGCAGAAAGCCTCCAGCCAACCAGCTTGTGTTGTGGCTACTTAGCAGGTGCTCCAGGGCAGGTAATGGGACAAAATACCACTGAAAACACACTGGCAAAACTAGGAAATCACAGCTTAGCATACATATAATGATTTGCACACACTCAGGCCTCATGATTAATCATCAGGCTCCTAATACATTATACCATCTTTCTGTACAGATATTTTTCTAATAGATAGAACTTTATTTGTAACTTCAGGCAGGAAGACGTGGAATCAATCTCTCAGGGATCGTGGCCTGCATAGAATTTGGACAGAAAGTCTTTAGGTCGTGGGGTTTCCGTCTCATGGAAATACCTCATGATATGAGTCCTCTGCTTCCATACATTAATGGTTTCTTGAAGGTCCATTTTTCCCTGCACACAGACAAAAGAATTTTAGACTAGTTTGCAGTTAGAGGATGATTCTAACTATATAGAACTATGTCCTATATTAACTAGTTATTTGTATCTACAGCACAGCTTCAGCTTCCCAGCCTGACAGAATAAACACCCTTTCCCATTCTTAGGCCCTAGCCTGTTTCTCCCATGACCAGCACAAAATTCTACACAACAGCTCTAACTTTAATGCATCTCCTTTTATTTTATTTTTTTAATAGCAGCAAGTTTGCTGTAAAACTAAGTAAAATTGCTGCAAACTGCCACTATTGCTACCACCAAGGTACTGAAAATGAGAACAGACAAGGAATTATTGTACTGGTTTTAGAGAACGACAGCATGGGGCAGAATGTGAGAGCCTGTAACTGTCACAAACTGGATCATCTAGGACCCTGCATCCAGATTTTTTTTTTCCATCACGTAGAGACAGACTTGTCTTGAAATGTCAGAAATACTACAAGTGAATACAGCAGCCCTTGGTTAGAAGCTTCCTACTATATGAGAACTGCAGAGGTCAGTTATTGTTGCTTAGACCCATTTCAAGGCCCTGCCCAACTCCTGGTCACCTAATTACTATGAGCCAGACTTTAAGTCTGTAGAGCAGATCCAAAGCCAGCCTCTCTCCCACCAAATACCACCACTCTAATGTATGTTTCAGAACCAGAGAAGTAAACCAGTCAAAAGAAGTACCAGAAGGAGTAGAAGATGAGCTAGATAGTGGCATTTTTCATCTCAGTTTTTGACTGCCATTGTTTTTGGAGGTTTTTTTTTTTTTTTCAAAAAAACACCCTCACAGTGCTTAAATTACTGTTTTGCTTGCCATATACCTCCTCTTTTAAACATGTGCAACTTGGAAGCACCATTACGAGTGACAGACTATGTTCTAGCACCTCTTAACTTAGGGGAGTAAAGTCCCTGTTCCTCTGCATATTAAAAGCAGCTCGATCCCTTAAAAACAGGCTTGTTGACACAGATAAACTAGTTTGTATCACGAGAGACAACTCCACAGTGCAAGCCAAGGTAAAAACTGTGCCTCAACTCCATCCCACTCACCACTAATGACCCGCTCTCACGTTCACTGTGGTTGTACCTTAATAACCAGCATGTCAATCACCCGTGGGTCCCTGACATGGGCATTCTTCACGAACATCTCCCGCACCTTGTTGCGCCCCTGTTTCACCGTGATGTCCAGCTGGTACAGGTGCACTGAGAAAAACAGAACGACCACACAGTTCACCTTCACCACTTTTCATTTTGTATTCCACTGACAACGCGCAAATTAGAGCTAGATTTCTCCTCTGCTCAGCCGGGAAAGCCAAACGAGGCATGAGGTGACCGCGGAGGGCAAGAGGCAAACCGGGTCCCGACAGCTCGGCGGGCCTGCACTGCAGCCGCAGACAGACAACCCGCGGATCCCCCGCACGGAACGGGCCAGGGCAGGGAGAAGGCCGCGGCGGCCTTTGCGACCTTGAGCTCCAGCCTCCCCCCGCGCATGCGCGGCCGACTCCGCGCCCCTCACC
Source organism: Turnix velox (assembly GCA_013400935.1). Taxonomy (NCBI): domain Eukaryota; kingdom Metazoa; phylum Chordata; class Aves; order Charadriiformes; family Turnicidae; genus Turnix; species Turnix velox. The sequence goes on from VZTY01032374.1 coordinate 12,682, forward strand.
CGCGTTGGGCACCTCGCGGTACCAGGCCCGGTACAGCTCCCTCACTCGCCGCTTCGCTTCGCCCAGGTCCCGGCTGAAGATGGGCTTCACCACTGCGGACACCGCTGCTCCCTTCCCCGCCACCGCCATCTTTTTTTACAGCCGCCGCCAGTGGAGAAAAAGCACGGGCACCGCGATCGCCTATTGGTCAAGTGGGCTGCCACTCTAGCCTTTTGGGCCGGGGAAATGGCTGCGACCTCCCTT
>VZTY01032382.1:0-31265 GCA_013400935.1 Turnix velox
GAGAGGTGCCCTCAGCCCCCATCTTGAGGTGAGAAGTCCCCTCAGCACGGACCCTGCCCTACCCTGAGGTAAAAAGTGCCCTGATCCTTGCCTGTCAGGCTTGGAGGCTTTGTTTGTTTGGTTTGGTTTTTTTAAATTGCATTTACATTTTAATGCAGCCATATTTTTTGGTTCATGAGTAAATTGTGAAGAGAGTCTTGGGATCTGCACAAGCTGGATCAAAGGGGATGAGGCCAATGGGATGAAATTCAACAGGGTCAAGCACTGTGTCCTGTATTCGGATTGCAACAACCCTGTGCAGGGCAACAGAAAAGTGGCTGGAAAAGATGTCAGGAAAAGAAATAGAGGAAAAAAAGGAGCAGGGGGATGAATATGAGCTAGAATTGTGAGGGTGGTGAGACACTGGAACAAATTGCCCAGGAAGGTTGTGGATGTTTCTTCCCTGGAGGTGTTTAAGGCCAGGCTGGATGAGGCATTGAGCATCCTGTTTTAGTGGGAGATGTCCTTGCCCATGGCAGGGGGGTTGGAACTAGATGATCTTTAAGATCCCTTCCAACCCAAACCATTCTATGAAGATCTGAAAGAGAAAGCAACGAGGAATTCCTGATCTTTTCTATTGGTTATTCCTATACTAACCCGAACTGGGAGCTGGCCACTCTTTGGACAGCACAAGTGCCATAGGGTATGGCCCTACTCCAGGGAGCTCAGGATGAGAGCATAGGGAAGTACATAATTCTCAATTTTTGGGTAACTTCACTGATTAACACAACCCTGTCTTTGAACAGTCTTGTTGCAGGTAGTTAGGCAGTAAATTAGCTGTAAATCTACAGCAAAAGACACTCACGGGAAGAGGGCATCTCTTTAGCATCAGCTCCACCAACTTTGACATTTCACTTTGTGTGAATATGTAAGTGATTCACCATTCCAGATAACCTTGAGTTCTTCTTTTAGATTGTTTTGATGTAAAATAAGATGTTTTTTTATCTCGAGTGAGCAGCTCCCAGATAAAAAGGAGGGGAAGAGTTTTCAATGCTTTCCCCCAAGGCTGCCTCTTAGGCAAAAATCAGTTATTGAAGTTGACATCTCAAATCTTTCACTTCAATCTCTTCTAAACCCTGTAATAGTAATTCTTAAAAACAGAGTGGTGGGAAAGATCCTTCAGTGCTGCACCCACTCCATGCTCATCCGACACACACTTGGTTGAAGTCCAAGACCCTCCTACCCCTTCCTCAGGCTTTTCTTTCGAATCTAGCAGCAGTAAAACACACATCTGAGCATCCTACTTCCACAGAATGTTGTTGCCACATTCTTCACCTTTAAAGAGTTCTAACATATGTTTCTCTAAATGTTTTTTCTCTATTTATTCTACAGGGTTCCCAGAATAAACTTCAATTATTGATTCTGACAGTTTTCACTTGGGGTGGGCATTTCCCTTGGGTAATTCCTCAAGCTTTACGAGAGCAAACTCAGCTTGGAGCAGATGCCTGCTTTCATTGCAAAAAACCCCTGTTTTCAGATATAGAATATTGAGATCCCTTGGGTTAATTTAATGTTACAAAAATTCTTACTCTCTAAACTGAAGAAAAATAAGGCGCATTGTATATCCTGGTGTGTTTTTGGGGCACATTTCCCTGCATTTCCTTCCCCTTGTTTGATTTGCTCTTCAGTGTGTTCAAAGTGAAAGAAAGTGGAGAGCTAAAAGTCAATTGTAACTAATTGTACTGTCAGTAGAATGAGCTGAATTAGAGAATAACTTACACCAAGTGGTTTAACAGCCTGCTTTCAGTCTTAATAAATGTAAGGTTTAATTAAAGGCCAGACAACTGAAACAACAACCAGAAGGGCAGCAAGAGAACTGAAGCCCTGTTGAGCTCCTTGGTGGCACTGACCAATGTCCATAAGAGTAAAATGAAAAAGCCAAGAAGGAAATTTGGGCCCATATTTTGGCTAGAAAGGTCAGAACTAGGGGAATCAGACAAAGAGAAACCAAATTTCTTCTCCTCATCCATCATAACGTGGTATAATAATTGCAGACAAAATTTGTGCATTCCTTGGTGGTCACCATTCCCTCACATGCACCCTCTGTCCTATCCACAAGTGCATGATGGTTGGTAATCCCTGCTCACTGTGGCTGCAGGAGAAATGGAATGTGTGAGGAAGTTAAAGATTTCTGGTTTTAGACCTATAATACACATTTCCAGAAGATTTGTCCTTCTTATAACTGATTTATTTGTTGCTCTTCAGTATAGTAATCAGTGCTNAAAAATCCAATGGGTGAGGAAGTTACAGGGGAAAGTTGCCAGGTTTATTCAGATTTCTGTTTTCAGACCTATAATACGCATTTTCAGAAGGTTTATCCATCTTATAACTGATTTATTTGTTTCTCTTCAGTATAGTAATCAGTGCTTTCATTTACAGCTTTCTTCTGTTGCATATATAAGAAAACCAACCAGAGGTGAAGCACTTGTTTGTCAGCATTTTATATTTTCCTGGATAATGCTTAACTCAAAGACACACCACTCTGGAGGACAGCATGTGCTCAACAGCTCTAGCTCCAGCTCCATAGGACTTGCAGGGTGAGACTCCATCCCACCAGCATCCCTCTCCACCCACAGCCACTCAGTCCTCCAGCTCTCCCAGCATTCCTGGCCATGCTCCCATCACCCTCTGCGCAGGAGTTTGGCAGAGTTGCTATGACGACCCTGACAATGTAGCCAGCAACACCCAGCCAGCACCAGGCACAGGTTGGTGCCCACAGTGTGGTTCTTGGGGCTGTGGGTGGCATGAAAGTGTGGGCTAAGCTGGAGGGTGCTTTTTAAACTGAGTGTGTGAGCTTTTCCCATCACCCACTCGTGTCACTGCTGTGGCTGAGGAGGAGCAGTGTACTGCTAGATCCTGCCCTCAGGAGACAGGAGGGACTGGGAGTGGCTTTGCTGCTCCACTGGGTTGGTAAAGGGGATTCTGGTGTAGGGCAGTGCTGTGGGGTGGGGTGAACTCACTCAGGGCATCCTTGGGGGTGGGTGACTGTCAGGCAGGGTCCTCCTTTGTTGTTAGGACTGGTGCAGATGTCACACAATGGGATGCAGTGGTGTGATAGGCAGTGTGCCTCTGGGCATCATCATCTGACCTTATTCTGCAACCCCATCTCATTCTTCATTAAGTTAATAGAAATAAAATGAAGTTGTAACTAAATTGTGTTGCACTGAAGTCCAAGGGGAAAAAATTGGCTTCTTATAGTGTGTGTTTTGAAGTTTTAAACACAGTGTATTTAAAGCTGTGTTTTACCAAAGACCTGACTAAGCTCCAAGGTGAGACCATAGACGAGTGTCAAGATTGTGGGGCTCTTTAGGATCCTAATCCCCAAGCGCAGAAGCGGCAGCAGAGACACAAGGGAGCAGCAGCCTCTAGCCGTCAGCACCGAAAGCTGCAGCCTCTGTGAGAGGCTGTGACCAAAACAGCTTTTCACCGCCTGCCTCTTGCTGCCAGCCTCTCCGTGTCCTTGTAGTAGGTGGCTAAAGACATCCAGGGTGACAAAACCCAACAATGTTATCATGCAGCCCTGTCACTGGTGTCATAAATTTGGAGGAGGATTCAGCAAATAAAGGTGGCTTCCACCAGCCTGCTCTACCCTGGGTGCTCTGCACAGGCTGTGCCTCAGGATGAAGTGAGGGGTTTTTCAATCATGAGCTTTCAGCTAAAGAGGTGGACATATGTGGTGGGACAGTGAGGCTCCCTTCTGGCAGTGACAGAGAGGGGACATTCCTTCAAAGGTGCAAAATACTCAGAGGTCATGGCTGGTGTTGGAGTGGGTGTACATTGCTGTGTCTTAGCTCTTCTGCTCTCTTCAGCAAGGGGAGAACCGAATTGAGCTGGAAATCCCCCAGCCTTTGGCAAATATTGGTGAGATATTCCTTTCTGGGAGCTGCAGCCCCCAAAGGTGAAGGAGAAATGTAGCAGCTGAGGGGTGTCCTATGTTTTCATTGCAGAAAAAACATCCTCTGCACTTGGCAGAGGAGGAGAGATCCTGCCCTCAGCATCCTCGAAGCAAGATGCTCCCAGAGGTGTAGCATGGCCATGGGACTCCAGCTCCTGAGTGCTCTCCCCTCACAGACCATCGTTTCTCAGAAAAGATCTGCTTCTAGAGCTGAAAACATGGTGGACTTCACCTCCTTCTCCTCTTCTTGAGGTCAGTAGAGGAGGTACCTGTGCTCAACAGCTGAAGGGGCAGGACCCAGCCAGGGATCTGCTCTCCAGCCCCTCTCCTTCCACCATAGCCTGGCAGGAACCTCAACCCCTCACAGGTCTGAGCTCACAATACAGTGCCCAGACAGGTCCCCCTGCCCTGCCCAGGCACTGCCTGTGCTCCCCCAGCCCTGCCCACAGCCCCGCTTCCCCACGGTAAGGACTCACAAGAGACCTGCACTGCACACCACAGTTGTCTTTTGGGGAGAAAGGCTCATTATGGGCACAGAATTACTTTTTCTTTTTAGCAGTGATATCCCCCCCAAATAGCTGTTGAAAGACCATTTCCCACAGCCTTGTGGACAACTAGGGGTGCACGTTAGCTGTATTTTCTTCTTTATAATTTCTAGCTTTTGTTCCCTAGCAAGGACATAAAGCACCACCCTTTCCCCTCTCCTCCCAAGCTCCACGCTGTGAAAGAAGGGAGAGGTGCAGCAAAATCACTGGTAAGGCTCACTTTAGCAGATCAGGACAGAAGGGGGAGCTCAGGAGACAAAATCCGAGAGCATCCCACCCTGCCGGGCTCCAGCCTAGCTCTGAACACCATTCATAGAAACTTGCTTTTTATTTCTACGGCCACCTTTTGGTATTTATTCTATGATTTTCAAGACCTCTGGCAGATGCAGAAACCAATGCCCAACACAGACCCGACCTGAGACTTAGTTAACATTTCCTGCCAGGCCAGGCTATATTATGAGCCTGTTTTCAGAAGGTGCTGGTTTGCACTTCAGCATTTTTAGATACATTCTGTTTCTTATATCTCTGTTTCACTCCTCTGAAGCCAGACATCAATTACTGACTCAGGTGTCTTTTAAAACATGGCTCCCGGATTGTTCTGCCTGTACCTGCCTTAGTGATTTCTCTCTGATTTATTGAGACAATAACGTATTTCCTCTCCAGCTGTCAACAACATGCCCATTGTGAAATACCCCAGGGCTACAGAGCCTCTCTGGCATGAATGGGACAGGAAAGCACAGAAATGTGGATTGAGACACACGGTCTATGCTGTGAATGGGGATCAGTACACCGGAGAATGGCTGGACAACTTGAAACATGGTAAAACAGAACCATTTTTGAGTAAAACTACCAATTTAAATCATAGAATCATAGAATGGTTTGGGTTGGAAGGGACCTTCAAGATCATCTAGTTCCAACCCCCTGCCATAGGCAGGGACACCCCCACTATCAGGGTTGCTCAGTGCCTCATCCAGCCTGGCCTTAAACACCTCCAGAGAGGGGCATCCACAACCTTCCTGGGCGACCTGTCCCTTAAAAACTTTTTAGATTAGCACAGATTGAAATTGGTCCTCCCTCCTGCTTCCTTCCCTTTTGATAGGAGCATCTTCTTCCCTGTCCCTAGCAGAATCTGTATCCATCGTATTCTCCAGGAAGACCATTCATTCATGTATATATGTATATAAATATGTCTTTGATATATATATAATGTGAAAATGTTCTCAGAAATATTTTTAATGGGTAACTTGAAGAGTTCTTGTGTGAACTCAGGGGCAGCTACCTAAAATATCCAGATACTAGATATTTATAAATCCCCTGCAAGCACAGCAAACTGCAGCCAGCTCCACACATCAGGATGTGCCCTGGCTGCACAGTCCCTGGAGATCTTGGGTTCTGGCTTGGCTTCAGGAATATTCATTTGTCCTTGAGTTGTGGCTTGTACTGGAAGAGGCAGAGCAGGGAAAGGAGTCCCTGCCTGAGCCCTGAGCAGCAAGAGCAGGACAGGCTTGTTTGAGAGCAGTAACTCAAGCTTTGGAAAGATTTAAGTGCATTCAGCAGAGGCCACACAGGAAGCCTCTGATCAAGATTAACGATGCATCTGATTCGGGAAGCTAAACTGAATGCCAGACACATACCTGTCTGGGTGCACAGAGCAGGGAGCGCTGTCTCCCCTGGCACCGAGCTGTGGGAAGGCAGCCCCGTAAATCCTCCTCTTAACAACCGCCATTGTGTCCCTCAAATCTCTCTTGTTTGTTAAACAGGTAAAGGCATCCAGGTATGGAAACACACCGGAGCTATTTATAGCGGTGACTGGAAGTTTGGAAAGAGGGATGGTTATGGCTTATACAGCGTTCTTGACCCTGTAACCAAGGAGCACAAGAAGGTGTACACAGGCTGGTGGGAAAACGACGAAAAATGTGTGAGTGAGAGTTTTTTTTCGTGCCTGCATTCCTCCAAAGTGTGAGGGAGCTGGGTGCACACAGGCAAAAAGATCACTTGAAATACCTATTTTTCAAATACTGAGGCTGAACTGAAGAGTTTTAGGGAAACAAATGAGTGGAAGAAGAAAATGAAAGCAAGATAAAAAGCTCTGGTTTTTAAGCCCTCTCCCCCTGCCCTTCCCACCTCATTGCTTCTGGCAGTATTCACCTCTCCATGTCAGATGCTGCAGGAGCTGCACTGTGTCCCTCAGCAGGGAAGCAGCAGCACGACTCTGAGTAGAAGCCATGGGAACAAACCTGCCTTCATCTTCGGGTTCTCTTTAAATCTTAATTTCAACCCGAGGAAAGCTTTAATAGCCAAAATACATCATTTATAAAAGGTCAAGCATGGCTGAGAGCTCCCCATTGCCCACCATCTCCCCTCTGGAGAAGGTCTTGCGCTTCTAATTGGCAAGTGACTTTATGGCTCCTCTGTCTTGGAGGGACCTTACCCTCACACTCTTTGAGCCTTTATTTTGGATGATTGAGCCTTGGTGAGAGATTTATAATGACATCTCTACCAGGGCTGAGGTTTTTTTTTCTACAAACACCTCTTTGCACACACACAGTGCTCTTAATTCATAAGCTGAGCAACCAAACCCACCAGTGGCATCCAGCCCAGGGAGAGAAAACAAAGGGAGGAGACTGCTCAGTGTCAGAGCTCTCCTGCTCCATCAGGGTGACATCTGCTGTCCTGGAGCCTGGCCCAGTGCCTGGTGGCACTGAGGCACACGTGGCACTGCTGCCACTCTCACCACAGGTAGCATTCCGGCCTGGCTTGAGTTTCTTGTGAAGGAGGAAGGAAACAATTCAAGGGGTGTTGCTTTTTTGAGGGTGTTGATAGAGAAGGCAAACCCATTTCCATGGTCAGCATCACTTTGAGACCCTCAGTCTGCTCAGGAGTGAGGGAAGGATTTGCCCATCCTGGGACATACTGGGCTGTAGGAAGCATCCTCAGGACTGAAAGGCATGAAATTCTCCTGTTGAGAGACAGGTCTTGTTTATGCTGCCTATCCCCAGGCAAGTTTTTATACCAGTAAAACCCGCTTTTAAATAAATATTATCAGCAATTGTGCCAATAATAACCCACTGAGACACCAACTTAACATCTTGTGGGCATAATATAATTTGGCAGAAAAAAAATCTCATGCCCATCACCTTTTGCTTCCTTCAGCACATGAGCTGGGGTGCCATGTGCACAGGTACTAAGCATATCAAGAAAGTAATATCCCAAAATTGGACATTGTTTAGTACAAATAGTCCTAACCAGCCATCTCTCTGCTGCTCTCCAGGGCCATGGGGTGATGTTTTACCTTGGTGGGGAGCGCTATGAGGGCGAGTGGAGCTGTGGGCTGAGGAGTGGCTGGGGACGGATGTACTACCAGGATGGATCTATCTACGAGGGGCAGTGGCTGGAGGATCAACCTGGTGGGCAGGGGATGCTGCAGCTCTGTAAGTACTGCTCACCTTGCAAAAAACATCTGCCTGACTCACAGAATCACAGAATGTCAGGGACTGGAAGGAATCTCAAGAGATCATCTGGTCTAACCCCCCTGCCAGAGGAGGAACAGCCAAATCAGGTCACACAGGAAGGCGTCCTGGTTGGATTTGAATGTCTCCAGAGAAGGAGACCCCAAACCCTCTCTAACAGCCTGTGTCACTGTTCTCTCACCCTCACCATGACAAAGTTTATTCACATATTTCTGTAGAACCTCCTGTGGAAACTCCATTGCCCCCTGTGCTCTCACTGAGGAGTGCCTGGCTCCATCCTCCTTCACTCCTTCAAGATGTTCCACCTCATGCTGCTCTCTGAATGCCTCTGCCATCCAGATTTATGGATGCTACACAGCATCTTCCACTGCAGCCTTGACTCAAGGTTGCAGCTGTACTCCCTCCCATCCTGTTGTGGGGCTGGAGGCAGTACAGGCTGTGCAAGGACCCGTGTTGTGCTGCTCCAGCCCACACACACCAAAGCTTATTTTTGCAGTGATTTACATTTAAATGACTGGGATGGTTAGGGTTAGGAGATAATATACTGTTGGGTCAGAGAAGAGCAAATCTCTCTTTTCAAGCCAGGCAATTTGCCAAACATACTTTCTAACTGCTGCATACCAAAGAGGAGTCCAGTTTCCAGCTCAGCTAAAAAAAAAAGAAAAAAGAAAAGTTTTCTTTTTTTCTTTTTGAGTTTACTTCATCCCTTCTCTTACTTCCAACACTAGCTCACGTTGAGTGAACACAGGGGTTTCATTAGTACACGATCCCTTCACAGAAATAACACCAAGCACATCATGGATTGGGAATGTTGAGGGGCAATCTCAGCATAAAAATAGAAATTTGATATTTTTCACCCTTATTTTCCTAGGACACAAATGAATGTTTATCACCTTTTTCCCTAAAGCCAAGAATCCTAGTCCTTTGCAATACAAAGTACTGTATTCCATTTGAAGTCTATCTCATTTATTAGTTTTTTTTTGGTTTGTTTTTTTTGGGTTTTGTTTTTGGGGGGTTTTGTTTGCTTTGTTTTTGGGGGTTTTTTGCTTGAAATTGATTTTTTTTTGCTTCAAATTGGTAATTAGGTAAGCAAAGCAGCTGGAAGAAATGAGCACAACCTTTGCTCTACATCACATGTACAAGGGGTAATGGCTTTAAGCTGAAATAGGTACATTTAGACTAGATTTTAGGAAGAAATTCTCTGCTGAGAGGGTGGTGCAACACTGGAAAGTGTTGCCCAGAGGAGCTCTGGCTGATTCATCCCTGGAGGGGTTCAAGGCCGGGTTGGATGGGGCTTGCAGCAATCTGAGCTGGTGGGAGGTCTCCCTGCCCAGGGCTTGGAACTTGATGATGTTAAAGTTCCCTTCCAACCCAAACCATTCTGTGGTTGTATGACTTCACTCTCTCTGATGACTGTAAAGTCACTTCGGACTGATGGCTCATCCAGATGAAATCAGCACCCCCTTCCAGGCGTAACTATTTCCACTGATCTGCTTCTCTCTCTCAGAATCACCCTCAGCGTTATAAACTGACAACCCCTCCGGGCTGAGTTTGAGCTGATGCACACTTTCAGAGCTCCCGTTTGCCTGCAGCACAGTCTGCTCCTGCTTTCGAGCTGGATTCCTTTTGGTTAAAATTAGCCAGAGCAATTATTTCATACCCACAAGCTTAATGGATTCATCTCAGCCGCTGGAATGGTGCCCACGTGCCGGCAGCTTTGCAATGGTGAAAGAAAAGGAGTTCTTCAGTGGAGGTCACGATGAGCTGCAGCTCAAGATTAAATTGCTTGTAGTGGCAACCTGCCCGGGGAGGGTGAGCTTGGCTGGGAGCACCACGCTGCTTTGCTGCCTCTCCTACAGCCCATTTCCAAATTGCTTTTCAACTGGAGCACTGGACATCCACAGTGGGGACAGCACTTGTGAGCAGTGCAGCCTCTGAGGTGCTCTGAGAGGAGAGCAGATGGGAGCAGCCTGGTGCTATGGTGCAGCCAGGGTTTTTGAGAGCCCCTCCATCACAGCCAGGTCTATGATTTTGGTGGTTTCTGAGTTGCTGATGGCTGGATAACAGAAGCCGAGCTTCTCCCACCAGCAAGCAGGACAAGTCAGTTTAGGAGATAAATTCACCATCAGATGGAAGTTGAAGATAACCACCACCATGTCTCCACCTTGTAAATCCGACCCTGTCTGAAAGGCCTGGCAGCATTTTTGGGTGTTCCCTCTTGCCTTACAGAGTTCTGGCAATGCCCTGTTTCCTCTGCAGCACTGCACAGTGTGCTCTGGTACTTTGGCCACCTCTTGCCATGAAGAATGGCAGAGTTCAGCTGAGAACCAAAGATAAAGCCAGGCTGGATGAGAAACTTAGCAGCCTGGTCAAGTGGGAGGTGTCCTACCCATGGCAGGGGGGTTGGAACTAGATGATCTTTAAGGTCCCTTCCAACCCAAATCATTCAACAATTCTATGATTATTCCACAGAGTAACTTGGTCAGAAATCCTCATCATTTTTTTGGCTTCAAAATACTGTAGATAGGAAAAGGGGATGGCAAAGGACTCTCTAAGAGGTGGGTAGCCTGGATGTATCCTGGCCCCATCATCAATGTGGTTGCCCCTTCTCATCCAGCATTCCTGAAGGAGGCTGCTCTCCTCACTAGTTCATATTTCCTAGAGAGCAGCACAGAGCTCAGAAAAACCTCTCTTGACTGTGAGAAAAAAGCCAAGAGATGCAGTACAGCTGGAAAAACAGTCTGTAACTGATTGCCTGAATGGTTCAGACACTCACAGCAATCCCCACTCTGTAATTCATTGAGGAAAAACATAACTACAAGTATTATTTGAAATCAAGATTATTTTGACTGGACAACGATCAGACAGTGCTGCTGTTCCTTGCCCAGACAAGCAAACCTCTTTGAGCCAGAGATCCTGCCTGATTTGTTGCAGTGACAAATTCAAAACTTGTGTGCTGTAATTTTTTTTCCACGTTGTGAAGAGTGACTCAGCTCCCAGTCTTACCCTGGGCTCGTTTCAGCAAAAAAACGAGCGTCCCTGGGAGAAGAACAAAGCAGGTGAAAGCAGTTCATGTTCCAAGCAGGAGAGCGTGGGTTTCTCCCACAGCCTTTTCTCTTTCTCTCTGCAGCTCAGCAAAGGCAGCCCCGTGAAAGCAAAGTGACACACGGTGCTGCAGCCCCCACAAAATTCCTAAGAGGAGCCAAACAGATTATTTCCTCCTTGTCAGTTTTCTTGTGTCGATTGGTTTTGTTTGGAGCCCCTGAACAAAACTGTGAATTTCATGGTCTGTTCACCTATTTCCTTGCAGCAAATGGGAATCGCTATGAAGGAGGCTGGAAAGATGGAAAGAAACACGGGCCTGGGAAATATTTCTACTTGGATAAGGGACAGTTGTTTGAAGGTACCTGGGCAGCAGACATACCTAAATGTGGAATTATGGTCGACTTTGGCAGATTAGAAGCTCCTGCCCCTACAAAGTATCCAATCCCAAAGGTAACTCCTTGGAAATTTTGTTTTTCCTATTGGTTTTTGCACCTGGGGCAGCTCCCCAGCCAGCATTTCACTCTTCAAACAATTACCCTTGTGGGGTTCCCAGCTCGTGGGTTGTGAGCTCAGAGTCTTTTGGCCAGCACTGTCCTAAACAACCCCTTAGGGACAAAGGTCCCATCCAGCCACTGCTGGAGCCTCCTAATTGCCCACAGCTGAAAAATCGTGCATCACAACTGCTTTGAGACCTGGAGCAGCACAAAGGAAATGGGGACAATAGAGGCAGAGACAATAGTGGGATCTGCGTCAAACTAAAATGATTTCTCTTGAGTCAAACTGCTCAGGGCAACCAGACCTTATCCAAGCCCAAGAAGCTGCAGGGCTAATACTTTTGTCTGGATTCACTGGGCACCTGAGCCATGCCCAGCAGGTAGGAGGGACACATCTAGCAGATGGATGTTGGGTGGGGAAGCTCCTCTTTGCAAAGGGCAAAGCAGAGCCACAGTGGACAACCACAGCATCCTGCTTTACTCAGTTAACACAGCATGGCCCTATAGCAGGTAAAGCCACCACCTTCCTCCTCTGCCCCAGAGGCAAGATTGTTGCAGATACTGGGTCTGCCAAAGCTCATGGCTGAAAGATTTTCACTTCCCTTATTTTCTCAAACCTGGTTTGTGTAGCGGGAGCTCCCTGAGCACATTTTTGACAAGTCGTTTAATCCTGCAAGTACCTGGCACACCCACAGCAGTGCAGAATAATAAACACCACTTCTCACCAGGGAAAAACAATCTGGGTTTAGCAAAAAAAGAGTGAAAGGCACAGTACTTCTGTAGCTAAAAATATTTACCTTAGAAGATTTGTCAAAGGTCAGCTGAGAACAGCCTCAGATTCCAAAAACCCAGCCCAGCAGCCCCGGGATGAATTACCATTTCCCTAAGGCAGGATGTTCGAGCCTGGCTGTTTATTTAACTCCCTGAAGACCGAATTATGACCCACTTTTACTTCTGCTCTGTGAGCAAAAAAAAAGCATCGACTTTCACTGCCGTTATTGAGCTTTCCATTGGAAGAGATTTATTGATCTGAAAATATGAAGGAAGCAACAGATAAAAGAAGAAAAATTGACTCCAGATTTTCATCAGACTTCTTGCCAAGTCACTGTTGCAAGCAGCTGTTAAAAGGTAGATACAGGGTGAATTGTAGAAACTGCCAGAAACAGAGATGGACTAAAGAGTCAGACTTTTGTCTGGACTTTTGTCTAGCTGGAGAGATCAGAGCTTCTGCATGGCAGAAGCATCACTTAAGTCCTCAGCAGTGGGTAAAGGAACAAAGGGTGGGGATTCACAGGACAGAAAAGAACACACACATAGAAGTCAGGGATTGGAAGGGACCTGGAGAGATCATCTAGTCCAATCTCCCTGCCAGAGCAGGAACATCCAGACCAGGTCACACAGCAAGGCCTCCAGGTGGGGTTTGAATGTCACCAGAGAAGGAGACCCCACACACTCTCTGTGCAGCCTGTGCCTTCAGCCTGTCACCTTCACCCTGACAAAGTTTTTTCTCAATATTTCTATGGAATTTCCTATGTTCCAGCCCCATGTCCTATCATTGGGTGTCACTGAGAAGAGCCTGGCTCCATCCTCCTGACACTCACCAGCACACACTTCAAAGGAATCTAGTACAGAAGGTGATGGGGATGCATCAGGGCAGAATTTGAACATGTCTGACCTTTGATGCTCACTTTGACTTCAATTACCTTTTGAAAGGACAGGTGAGACCCAACAGGCTACAAATCCAAGACAGTTTTGTCTGAGAATTCATTAAAGGAGAATCAGTTCACTCCACACTGAGCTGTTTCAGGGAGATGAAAGTGATGTCCTACGTAAAATGGTAATTAGGAAAGCAGAGCGATGTTTTGGAAACAGTAATTGAAAGACTGCAATATAAAGTCCTGATCTACCTCAGATTCTGCATTAATACTCAAGTAATCAATATCCATAAAACCTTAAGCTCCTTCAATTACACCGTGTAACTCATTTGTATTCTCTTTATTTAGATTGAACTGGCTGATCCAGATGGTGTTTTAGCAGAGGCCCAGGCCATGTTTGACGACAACCAAAATGAATAACCAGACTGTGCCATAAAGGAAAAAACAGAAAAGCTGTGAGATAAGTACATGATCCTGGTTATTCATCCTGGTCTTAAATCTACCCTGGGGTGCATCATGTCATGGTCTGTCTCACCTTCTCCTACATGCCTCAGTTTGCAAGTGGCTTTGCTCAAAAGCCTCCTCCCACCAGCCATTATTTTGGAAAAGAAAGCAAAAAAATATTAGGAAAGAAGGGAAAAAACATAAGCAGAAATATGCTGGAAGACAGCCTCAGGAACTTTGCCCAGTTCCTCTGGTTTATTCCTCCTGTAAAGAAATTGAACTCTGTTGGTTTCCAGGTCTTTCACAGTGTCTTGGAGGAGAAACTGGGTTTCTATGACATGCTGTGAAAGGAAAGCCCTAGGAAAGCACTGGCAAATAATTGTCTCTTCCCACTTCCTCCCATATTTGGCCTGATCCATACCTGCTTATGAAATTGTACCATTCCCAAGCCTGCAGCAAGGCAGCACAGCAGGCAGCTGGTAAAAACTCAAAACTGTGGGAGTGGGTCATTAGTTCACCTGATTAATGCTGTGCTTCTGAGTATCACCACTTGTTTACAGCTCATTTGGTCCCTTGACTCTTCTTCATGTTTCTCAGGCTGAAAAATAATCATAGAATCATAAAATGGTTTGGGTTGGAAGGGATTTTAAAGATCATCTAGTTCCAAACCCCTGCCATGAGCAGGGACACCTCCCACTAGATCAGGTTGCTCAGTGCATCATCCAGCCTGGCCTTAAACACCTCCAGGGATTGAGGGGGCATCCACAACCTCTCTGGGCAACCTGTTCCAGTGTCTCACCACCCTCATAGTAATCTTCCCCTTTTTTATATCCAGCTTAAATCTACCCTCTTCCAATTTGCATCTGCCTCTCTATTTAAGTACTCAAATGAGTAACATGCAACATGCTTGGTCCCAGGATGTAAGCAGTATTGGCAGGAGGAAAAACATGTCACCTGGGTCATATTCTTTACACCCACCTGCATGAACAGGGAATTTTCTCTTTGGAATAGGACTAAAATGAGTCACTGAAAGCATTTAAGAAACACACAAGATTAACATAACACAGCTGAAGACATATAGATAAATTCAGCCTGTTTTAGACCCCTAGATAACAAATAATCAGCAACGAGTACATTTTATTTCAGCAAAGTATTTTATATCTAAATAAGTGATATACAATAACCAGTGTTTAAAATGCTTGAGGTAAATGCATAATACCGTTAGTATAAATAAAGGATTAAAATTTTAAAAAAAATTCTAAATTCACTCTTAATGTTTACATCCATGTGTTTGGGTCTCGTTACTGCCTCTGGCACACAGTTAGGAGACTGTGCCCAAGATGTAACTTTCATGACCACTTCTACAGCTACAAAAGAAGACAAACATACTCAACATCATGGCTTAAAGTGCAGAAAACAGTCAGCAAAGCAGCAGAAATAACTGTGCCATTACCTCAGAACCTACCAGCTTGAGAAAGTTAAAAATAAGGCTGTCCCACTAGCTTCTAATTCTGTGTTTCTTAGAACAAAAAGCCCCAAATGTCTCTTGTCACTTTGTAAAAGATCCACAAGATGAAGACAAACTCAGCTACATCCAGCACAGCAAGTGATTTTACAAAATAAACCTGGAAAATAGACTTTGTGAACTTCCATTTAAGTTGTAACTTGAAATTCACCATTTATGGACAGAAGCATAATTTCTAAGCCTGAAAGCACCCTTTCAACCATTTGCTCAAGTGTGAATAGTGAGTTTTCTTCCTTTACTGAAGGTCTAAAGAGTCTTTTTTCCTCCCAAGACAGGAGTTGGGAAAATATATTTTGAGCCTTCTACTAGAATTCTGTGGTTTGGAATGCTGCTTCATTAATGCCTTTACTGACATAATCCTTCCAGTGCTCCATGAACAAGCACCTGTAGGATTGTAGTCACAATTGTCACCATCAGCAGAATTCCAACCAGCACTTGGAGTGGCAGAACTGGAGAAAACCCAGTCTGACATCTGTGTGCCAGAAGGACCTGTGAAAACAGCAAGTGGAAAGCTGGGAACCAAGAACAGCCCTGCAAGAAGGCTGCTGGAGAAAGAGCCCAGCAGGGGGTTATTTTTGAAGGTTATTTTCCAAAATACAGACACACCACAGGTAACCTCATCAACACTTCCAACAGTGGTGGTGCTGACATGAGACATGAGTCCCATTCGCTTTATGAGGCTGTTTGAGTAGTAAATGCTCTCTGCAGGCACATCTGCAGCATGGAAACCTGGTGGGAATAAGCTGAGATGGAGGATGAAGCAACAATTTCAGCTTGGGCTTAGTACATAGAATAGAATCATAGAATGGTTTGAGTTGGAAGGGACCTTAAAGACCATTTAGTTCCAACCCTCCTGCCCTCTAGACCAGTACAGCTCCACTGCACTGTCCAGTTCACTCCTTCCTACAACAAGGAGGTCAATTCTGTTCCACTACACTCAAAACCTGTTTCAGTTTGTGTTCTAAAAACACCTTTTACCCACTAAAGCTGCTCCACAGAACAGCATTCCAAAAAAACCTCTGCTTCTGGCTGTAGCTGGACTTACTGAAGCTGCCCCATGCAAGTTTTCTTGGACAAGTTCTTATCTAAGAGACCACATGGAAGTTTTCTGCTCAAAGAGGAAGTAAAACCCAACAGAGCAGCCTTGCTGCAACACATGTGCATCAAAAAGCAAGCAGCAATATTAATTACAAATAACCTATTTTCATAAATTAATCTACATAGAGAAAAGCAGTCCTCAAGGTCCTTTGGAAGCAAAGATGTTTAACAAATTATTAAATACAACACTTGAGCAAGGAGGAGAAGAATTTTTCTTAACAAGGAAGACCAAGGCATAGCTAATTACTTGGGAATCCAATGCAGAGAAAGCACCTTTTTGCTGCTTGAATTTATTAAAAATGTATTTTTCATATAAAAGTATAAAATAATAACTACTTTGGGCTTGGAAAAAAACCCAGCAGTGGTTCTGATTTTCAAGCAGAAAACAAAATTATCCAGTGATAATT
This sequence comes from Turnix velox, assembly GCA_013400935.1. Lineage (NCBI taxonomy): Eukaryota > Metazoa > Chordata > Aves > Charadriiformes > Turnicidae > Turnix > Turnix velox. Next base: position 16,618 of record VZTY01032382.1, read on the forward strand.
TCCATCTAGTTCCTTCTTTTTTAAAAAAAGATTCCTAAATGGGAAACAGGCAAATCTATCTCTCCAGATAGTATCTGCCAGCTCGTGAGAACTTAAAAAAAAAACAATTATAGCTTTTATTTTCTTCCAAGGAAGAATAGAGTTGAGTCTCATTCCTGCTGCTGTGGCCACCCCACATTGCAGAGAGACTAGTCATGGGTTTTTAGTGAGTTATAAAAATGTGGAACTGCCACGGGGAAAAAGGCGCTGGAGAAATGAGTAAAGTCATAATTATTTGGCAGCAAAACAGAGTGGGGAAAGTGGTGGGAAAGCTTTCACTTCTACCATCTGTCAGGCTTTCTAGAGAGAACAGCACTAGCACAGAAAGCAAGTGCTAATTGCTGCGTATCCCAAGTAATTTGTATCATGCCATGCAACATGGATTGGACAAGCAGTATCTTCTAGTAAATGCCAACATTAAATAAAGAAAGAGGGGGGGAAGAAGAAAACAAAAAAAAAAGCTTCTCTAAGGATCCCTAACAAACACCAGGCTTACAGTGTTATTTTCCACTTATTTATACAGACAGCACTGACAAGAAGCAATCTAGAGAGTGCTCATGAGGGGAGAGATGCAGGTGCAGCACAAGCATTACCCCACCATCCATTCCTTCAGACATCATAGCAAAAGATCATTTTTTTTTCTCTTCTCTAAAGAGTTAGAACAACATTTATAATCTCTCTTTAAGCAGTAATCAACAGTTTGACCACTTCATCCACATAACAAGGCAGAAGCAGGGTTTATTTTCTTTTAAGGAGAGAGGTTTAGGCAAAATGGGTGACAGCTGAGGAGATGGCATCACCTCGGTGATCCAGCTGGTCCTGAAGCCTTGCAAATTCAGCAAGTTCATTCAGTTCTTGAAATTGCCTGTCTGTTTTGTGGCTGACCAGAGACCTGTAGAAGTGGACTGCAAAGACAATGAAAATCAATCCAAAAGGAACCATAATAGACGTGGATGCAATGGCTGCTGCCTGTCCTGATGTGATGGTAGAACTGTTGCTCTGGAGGGGATTATCTGTTTTCTTCTTTAAAGGAAGAAACTTCACCCAACACAGCAAAACCACCTCTGCAAGAAAGAGCAAAGTCCCAATGACAGTAGAAAATGCCCAGGCCAGCTCGATGTGCCGGTGCATTCGCTCATGAGGAGACTCCTTGACAGAGTTGAGGTTGTGCACGTTGCTAACAGCCTCTATGTTTGGCAGGATGCAGGTACTTATCATCAGTGCAAAAAGGTGAACTGCAACAAGGACTGTGGTACAGGCACTGAAGGCTATCAAGAGACCTGGTGGGTAGTCATGTTCTGAATCTAGCTGAACTTCTACCATAGCCACCTGAAAAAGGAAAGAAGAGAGATGTAATTACCTACACACCACATATGCTGATATAAAGATATTTTCATAAAGATGAGAGAAGACATAGAATAGCTTGGGTTGGAAGGGACCTTAAAGATCATCGAGTTCCAACCCCCCTGCCATAGGCAGAGACACCTCCCACTAGATCAGGCTGCTCAGTGCATTGTCCAGCCTGGTCTTGAACATAGAAACAAGGACCCAAAATCTGCAAACCCAATGAGAATATCTCAAACTCAGAATTTTACAAGAGCTGAGCCAAGCTATACCTAGTTTGGGATCCCATCTTATGCACCAGGACACCAGAAGCCTTCACCACTAACACACNGAACATAGAAACAAGGACCCAAAATCTGCAAACCCAATGAGAATATCTCAAACTCAGAATTTTACAAGAGCTGAGCCAAGCTATACCTAGTTTGGGATCCCATCTTATGCACCAGGACACCAGAAGCCTTCACCACTAACACGTTTAGCTCAGACGTGTTCCAACAGGCACTCAAGGCCATTTGCCAATATTTTAATCCCTTTATTGAAAGCTTTTATTGTCATTAAGTCTAAACACCCAGCCAACGGTTTCCAAATGTCACAAGAAACTCGGCGAGAAATTATTTTAATGCATTTTACAATTCTTGCTTGAAGGTTTAAAAATCCCATTCCTCAACTGTGGGAAAATTTCCCATTTGAGTGGAAAAACATTTGTTCATCAGGTCTCTCTTGTGCAGGATTGTTTGTGAAGTCCCAGTGTTACTGGTAGGAGGTTGGGCTTCCTGTGTTTTTCACAGATCAATTGCAATCCTTCACCGCTGAGGATTTGTTTTCATACTTATCAATGTGTTTGTCTTGAAATTTTTCTGGTGCGTGCCTAGACTGAAAACATCCAGACATTTTAATCCTTTATCCTGGTACTTATTATGATAACAGAGCCATGACACTTAGAGAGCGTTGTTAGATGAAGACTTTTATTTTCTTTTAAGAACTGATGCATTTAATTTGATAAATATTGAAGTCATTTTATATTTCCATAAATCAATTTCTCCATGTAATAACAGCACGAAGCATTTGATTTTGAAGTTCTTAATTCCCATGCACCAGCTGTCTTGCAGCTACTGTTCCCTTTCCATTTAAACAGAAGAAATCTTTTCTTCCTCTTCATAGCCTAGCCTGAGCTAAAAAAAGAAAGCTAAATAATTACATTTAATCTAAATGTACCTATTTATCATTCTGCTATAATTACACAGACAATCAAAACAAAATATTACAAGAAACTAGCTTAAATAGCATTCAGATACACAGCACTGACAGAACCATAGGGAGAGACTTCATTACACCATTACTGGGTGTTTCTCTAAAAGGGTGACCCCAACAACCATTATAGGACAGCTGAAATCCAGGTCTGAGCTACACAAAGAAGGCTTCGGTTTTTATGGCTGACCAATACAACAACACAGACAAGCTTCACACAGGAAGCTCTTTGCATAGGTAGGACCCAAATCACCTCTCAGAGATTTCTAAAATCCAGCAAGACAGTGGCTGTTCCTCAGCACTTGTCACCATTCACATGACAAGCCAGAAGAGTGTAACTTCCCTCAGCTCAAAACCACACCATGCAATTACTTACTGTAATTCCAAGTGTACTCTCTTTAAGAGCAATTGTGGGTAGCATTAACATTACTTAACTAGTAGCCTAAGCACCAGTCTTCTAACATGCAAAATAAACTGTCAGCTGAGTATCCACACACACACTGCCAATTATTCCCAGTTTGGGATGCCAACAAGTAGGTAGAAGTAGGGCAATCAGCCACCCCAACCTTGAAGCCTCACATAGGACTGCAAACCGCTGGAGAGAAGCCAAATACCACAAAGCACCACAGGGAGGGCAAGCTCCCTCATGAGACCCCCTAGAGAGGACCAGGACATCCCACAGAGGGTGCATAACCAGGCCAGTTTCATCATCTTCTCCCAACTTGGTCCCTCCCATGGCAGTTTTGATGCCAGCACAGCCCTGATGCTAACACCAAGGGATCCCAACATCGGGAACAACACTTGAGGACAAGACCTACTTGCTCTGCAACTTCTATCATGACCTCCTGTCCATGGCTGCAACCAAAGCACCAGCTGTGTCATCTCCTGGGCCAGGAAAGATCCTCTACACCAAAAGCAAGCAACAAAAATGCCAGCAGAGAGACAATATCCACCTGCTCTGGGAGAAAGCAGTGCCATTTATCCACTTGGGAGACAACAGTGGCTAGAAAAATACTTCTGAAGACCCTGAAAGCAGGGGTGGGGAAATCCACTTCTCCTTCCCATTCATTCAGGAATAACAGATGCTTTGGAACTCACTTCAGATTGAGACTTCTGGGGATGCTGTAGGATGCAGAATGCCTGAAGGATTTCAGAGTTTACTGAAACTGATGGAAGGTCTCTGGAGAGGGGGCATAGAAAAGCCTCCTTGTGCTCAAAGCCTGGCAGAGTGACTCCAGTTTGACTTGTAAGTGAAAAATCAGTTCATGTTTTCTGTCTCCTCAAACTGTCAAGGAAGCTAATTTGGGAACCCTTTCACTAAAAACTCAAAAGAAAAACCACCAGCTCAATTCCTTACTTCCTGGGCCAAGCTCAGGCCAGGCACCTAGAACAAAAAGCTCCATTTTTCATTACGAGGCCCTGGTGCCTGTTTTCAGTGAAGCAAAGCATGAGAAGTTCTTCTCTCCTTTACTCATGCTGTAATTTCGGACTGCACAGACCACAACTGCTCCTCTAAGTTAAAACTTGTCCAGATGAGGTCATCTGACATGAACAAAAACCCCACAAAGCCTGAACTCATAGATGTCCCCTGGTGTTCCACACAGAAGGATGTTTTCCCTGTGTCCCCTCTAAGGTTTCTATGCTGGTTCAGAAGATGGGCTCCTCAGTGCAGGTCACTGATGCCTGCACAGCATCCAAAATACATGTTCCAACAGCTTCTCTTTCACCACTTGCAAAGCTTCTTTGATCACTTGGCAGATGATTTCCACTGCGTGGCTGCCATGCTGCAAACATCCCGCCTTACTGCACGGTCACAGAATAACCTAGACTAGAAGACACCTCAAGGGGCCATCTGCTCTAATCCCTGGCTCAAAGAAGTGCTAAGTTTAACTTCAGGTCACCCTATGATATGACTGAGAGATTTACTACCACGCTTGACAAAGCTATAAATGTGAAGCACAGCCTCTTGAGAGAATTAAAAGGACCTATGTGACATTAGGATGCAGGATTGGAGCTGGCATAAGCCTAACTAAGGTTTTTGCAGAAGGTAACTGAATTTGGCCACAGAAACACATTAAGGTTTTGAATAGTTATGGATTTAAGAGTCAATATTGTGATAAATTTACCAATTTGCTCTCCAGAAGAATCTGCATTTCAATTTTATTTGAAGTTTAATAACCTGAACTATTTGTACACCACTTCTCACCTCCTCTGCCCCAGCCACAACCACTATCCCTAAATAGAAAACTGATGAGGAGGAAAACCCAATTTTTATAGACAGTAACATGTTGTGGATGGTTTAAAAGAAATTTGTGTTGATCAAACACTGTGGTGTGCAAGTGACTCCTCAGAGCTCACACTGCTTTTAGCAGGGAGAAGGTCTTGCACATAGAAAAGGTTCCTCTAAGTATTGGGATTCACATCAAAGGGTTATTTTAATAAGAAATCTCACCTTCTACCTTGTAGAGGAAGAGAAAAGTCAGGAATGAGACGGATGTTATGGCATCACTGGAAATCCACACTCCCCTGGCTGTCTCCCAGCTCAACCACTTGGACTCTGTTTCCCTGACAGTGTTGCTCACTCCAGAGACAGAGGCTCAGAGCCAGGCTCTCTGAGTGTCTGCACCATTCATTGAAAGTTATAAACAACTCAGAAAGACATTGAATGAGCCAGAATCTGTCACCAGAATTCAAAAAAAGCTAAGTCAAAATAATGACCTGATACTGGTTTAACATAGAAGATAAACTAAGCATCATTTATCCACTACACCCAGGTACTCCGAGCTGCCTGCTGTCCTCATTTATAACCTTGAGACAGAGATGTTCACAGGAGCAACAAGATGTTGTTTTCAGAAATGGAACAGAAGAAAACATTCATCCTGTGGATGATTCTCCAGAGCACAGCAGTAACCTGTAAGTGCCCTAGCAATATAAAAGTTAAGTGGAAAAAAAAAAATAAACCATACATCAATATCTGGGATATGACACCTAAGTGAGGAAATACTCGATGCCTCCACTAGAGCATGGAAGGAATTCTCTGTTCTTTCCTTCCTGGACTGTGTACACTACAACCCATGACTTCTTTAACAGTTTGTGGAACTCGTGTTACTTACCATAAACAGGAAAAGTACACTAAATACAAGATTATAAACTTCACAGATTTCCTCTTAAATCAATTTCTGGATAGCACCCATGGAAACCTGCACATTTTTAAACACTCAGGTTTACTCATGGAGGCTGAGCTCTAACATCAGCTTCCAATCCCCAGATCCTGCAACATTTTTTACTCACAGTGGCAAACCACAACGTGTAGCTCTAAAAACAATAAGTAATTGTAAAACAGGTTTTTAATCAGTCTTCTCCATGGAAGCAGAACAGAGGAAGAAATGAAACCTGGCTGAGCATTTCCTACTCCCCACCTCAATGGCCAGGACAATCTCTTGACTTTGTCACGCATCATTTAGCTGGGACACATAAGCAATCCTGTAGGAATCAGCTTTGCAGAATGGCTGCAGTTATACACAAAATTAGTCCAAAAGAAAGGAACGGTTTAGTGGGGATAATCTTAGCACATTCCACAGGATGCAAGTGCTGTTTAATTGAAGAGCAAAGATGGTTGGGACTGGTATGGAAATGAGCACATTCCTCTCCTGAGAATTCCCATCAGCTTGCTGGGCGGTCCTGGATGTGTCATTCTTCCTTGGGTAGATAAGGGAAGGAAGAGAACAATGACACTTGAATACTGTTGAAAGCTTTAGATCCCAGACTAGATCGTCCTTCAGCAGCATCATGCTTGACTATCAGGTGCCACTATCTGTTGAATTTCATAAACAATGCCTAGGAAGGACAACAGCAAGCAAGCCTGGCTTTTCAAAGCAGAAATTGTGAAGGCTGACTTCAAAAGATAAGCAAAGTTTACTCCAGAGAAATCTAAAAATACTTAAAAGTTGTCAGCTCTTCTGAAAACAGATGAGGAAGTTTCAGCTAGAGGACCATCTGTCACAGCAAACCAAACGCAGCTACAAGTTGTTCCACTTAGAGGAAGAAAAAAAAAAATAAAAAAGAAGGTGGAATTTGAGGGGCAGTTTCCAGAAAATTAAAATACAATGAATGTTCTCATCTAACATTCCTGGCAACCCTAGATTGTGTTAATCAAAACAAAGTGGCTGTTTCCTGAAGTACTCTAAAGAAAAAAGCATTTTCAATCACCTAGAACTCTTCTAGAGAATCAAGGAAGAAGCAGAAGCTGCTTCACCTCATGGAACAGACTTTTATGATCTGCAAAAATACTTTGAGTAAAGGCAAAGGATTTGAAAAGATGAATTATGACTTTCAAATAATAGTATTTTTATTAACAGAGGGTTTTCCCCCGACATTCTGACATTCAATGTAATCATAGAATGGTTTGGGCTGGAAAGGACCTTAAAGATCACCTAGTTCTAACCCCCTGCCGTGGGCAGGGACATCTCCCACTACACCAAGTTGCTCAAAGCCTCATCTAACCTGGCCTTAAACACTTCCAGAGAGGGGGCTTTGAAACCGACCCTACAAACTGCTCCAATTCAGAAGGGGCTGCAACAAGGAAAGCTCAAAAGCAGTGGCAGAGTATGATCTCCCAGCCTGATGCCTGTTACCCAAGGAGAAGCGAGTGAAACACGCTGCTGGACGAACACAGCCTCCTGTCAGTCAAACCAGCAGCAATCCCCCACCAGCCCTGAGGAACCGGAGTCTGTTTTTAGCCATTGAAGGGGGACAGTGACATTTATTTGACCGTCAGGTGGCGGCTGCGGAAGCGCTGCTGGGCTGTCAGGCAGCATCCACTTACCGGCACGATGGCTCTGGATGGGAATGTATCTCACTGGTGACAAGGCTCACCTCCTTAAATACGGATCAGAAAAGAATGACAGCGGAGCAGATCGAAGCCGGACACTTCGTTATTTGCAGCTTCGAAGCGTTTTAAAGACGGATGAATAAACGGGGCTGCAGGCGGAGTTAGCGGCTCGCTACATGAAAGGAAGGACATGCGATGAAGCTTAGAAGTTACAATATTTCAAGCTTTATGTGGATAGAAGGAGGATTGCCAGATTGTGTCGCTTAATCAGACAAAAAGGAAGTTTTTAAACACGCACAAAACTCTACACTCGGCAACACTCGATGATGGTTGAACAAAAGCAAGACGGTACCGGCGGGTGAATGAGGACAGACGCGGAGACTCGGAGGGAGCCACGACCAACCGGGATCACTTTATTTCTCCCAACCACTTGTTTTCTCTTTCAATTTACCTAAACCCGGCTTCGACCCTGAACCCGAGGGCGAGAGGGTGGAACAGCGGAGCCTTCGGGAAAGCCAAACGCCGGCAAAACCACGTCAAGCTCCACATTTCCAGCTGTTCCCTGCTTCAGGCCCCGCGGCTTTTGGCACGCCGAGCATCCTCCGCGGGATAAATATTAAGTAAATAGCGAGAAATCCCGCAGGGGATCGCGGAACCGTGCGGAGATAAAAGCCCTGAAGCAGCTTTTAACTTGCAGCGTGACAGCTCTCCAAAGACAGCGACCCACCGGGACTCCGGTGCGCTGACCCCGGCTGCCCCGAGGGCCTGCCGCGGTGGGGAAGAGGAGGCAGGGCCCGCCTCGGGCTGCGCTGGTCCCCGTGCTCTCCTGCCCCACCGCAAGCCCGAGGAGAGGCAGCAACTTCCTCGGGCGGCAAACGGAGAAGCGGCAGCACCTCACCCAACACGCCGCTGCCGGCTCGGTCGCTCCCCGCCCGCCGGGTGTCCCTCCTGCCCACCCCGGGAGCTCACCATGGCGAATCCGGAGAGCAGCGCGGAGGTGCGGCTGGAGGCTTTCAGCTTGGCTCGGCTCAGGTAGAGCTTCCGCCAGGACAGCGCCTGCATCGAGTGCTCGTTCAGGCTCATGGGATCGGGGCGGCGGGCGGGGAAGGGACGACTTCTGGGAGGCGAGCACGGCGGGGACGGCGGCTCCTTCCGGCGGCAGAGCGAGGGCACCAGCTGCGCTAACACCCCATGGCGCCCGGCGGCTCCTGCCGGTGCTGGGGCCGTGCCTGTTGGCCCCGGCTCTGGGAGCCTGCGCGCCGCCACCCGCCCAGCTCCGCCCTGTCACTGCCTCATTGGGCAGCCCCGGCCCCATTCCTCCTCCTCTTCTTTCTCCTCCTCCGCCGCTTCCCGGCAGCCCCCGAGGGCGGGCGCGCGGAGCCGCCTGTGGAGAGCCGGGCCCGGCCCTGAGGGAGGCTGCGTTTGGCCGCTCCCCTCGGCGGGGCTGAAGGAGGAACCACCCCCATTAGGGCCCAAATGAAGGCTGAGGGGTCTGCCGATGTGTGTCCAGGCTCAGGTTGGAGCGTGGTTGGTGAAATCTGGTAATTTTTCTGTCAGTTTTGTGTCCGCCCCCTCTCCACCCCGCGGTGGGGCCTGGTGTGGGGTGTCCCCCTCCTCTGCCCGACTCCTCAAAAAGACAAGCTGCTTCTTTTTTCCGCCTTCCCACCTAAAAAGCTTTTAATTCATAGCTGTTCTATGGACCTGAATCAATCTTGAGTATCCATCCTCACTTTCAGATAAGTAATAGATACATAGATATATCTATGATGTAATTAACTGTGTATTAACTGCTTTGTACACACAGGGCTCCTGAGGAACTCGTTTATCAGCCAGCAAGCATCTGATAAGCGATTAAGCAGAGCATTTCAACAGGTGCACATGCCAGTGTTGAAAGATGTTTTATAACCACAGACATAGAATCACAAAATGGTTTGGGTTGGAAGGGGCCTTGAAGATCATCCAGTTCCAACCCTCCTGCCACGGGCAGGGACACCTCCCACTACACCAGGTTGCTCAGTGCCTCATCCAGCCTGGCCTTAAACACCTCCAGGGATTGAGGGAACATCCACAACCTCTCTGGGCAACCTCTTCCAGTGTCTCACCATCCTCACAGTCAAGAATTTCTTTCTTATCTCCAGTCTAAATCTCCCCTCTTCCAATTTGCATCCATTACTCCTAGTCCTGCCACCCTGAACCCTGTTAAAAAGTCCTACCCCAGCCTTTCTGTAGCCCCCTTCAGGTATTGAGAAGCCACTATGAGGTCCCCAGTGGCCATCTAGTCTGCACACAACCCCTTTTAACCATAACTTATTTTTCCTGTATTTTACAGAGGGGAAAATGAGACATGGAGCAGAACTCCACAACAAGGGCACAGCATAGTTAAGAAGATGATTTCTGAAAAGGTGAGACATAGGACAACACTTGCGCCTCATCAAACTCATGGGTCTGTAGAATTAAAGGAGATGTAAGAAACAGACTTGTTTATCACTTCCTAGTAATAAAAACACAATTTTAACAATAAAAACAATACTGGACAAGGACACTTTTACTATTTGCAGGCACACGGAAGGTGACAGACGAACTAAATTACTCAGTGCTAGTTCCTTTAGAAATCGAAAGCACCAGTGATTTCCTATTGAGTTCAAATTTTCCACCTTAGGTGGGAGTAGGAGAAATGGGGCAGGCAGTATTTTTTTTTTTCTTTTGTTCTTCTCTTTTCTTACACCTTTCTCTGACGTGCAAATACATTTACATCACAGTAAAGGTGATGACAATCTGTACTGGGACAGGTCACTTAATGCTCTTCATTTCCATAGCATTCTTTAAAAAAAAAGGCATCGTTTAAGCACCCAAGAAAAAAATCCTCATGACTTGAAGTCTTCAGAGGCACTTCCTTGAACTACCGTTTGTTAGCATGCAGATTTGATCTCGTTCTCAGGAAATAAACAGTTTTCTGTTTAAAATAAACAACTTTTTGTTAGATTCTTATCGACAGGGGCATTAAAACACCTCTTCAGAAAATGAGTTTGGTTTAGTCTTTACATAAAAGCCTTTGCTGCTGTATAACTGACTCCATTGAGTGTTTGCCACCTTCTTTCTCCTTTATGGGTGACAGTGCTACTCTTTAGGATCCATCTGAGTGAAAACCCAGCCTAAGCATTGTAAAAAACTATTTTTTGTTCACTGTGCTTAAATTCTTCTAAAAAAACCCCGGGGCCCATTGCCACAATCAGCATTTTCTCAGTCTTCCTTTGCTGCCTTAGGCTCCCTGAGCCCCACATGGCAAAGCAATGAGTAACCAACACCATTACTTCATTTTACTTGGGAGATAAGCATCGAAAGAGAGTGATGTGCAATTTCCTCCACATCTCAAGCAAACATTTCAGTCTCTGTCGTTGAGCTTCTATGGAATCAGACATTCACAAATAGCTCACAAGCTATGAAGAATGTTTATGGTCATAACCAAGACTAACTGTTCAGTTTCTTCTTCCTTCTTCGCAAAATTACACTTGAACTGTAACATCACAGCTGAGTAGCACTGCACAAATAATACTTAGGTCTTGACCTGTTTCCTAAAATAATTTTTCTAACAAAAACCCCCAAAACCTCAACGAAGAGACACGCAGTTGAGGACTTCAGCTGTCTAAATAATTGTATCAAAACAGACTCTTTCTCACTTCTTCTGTCCATCATTCCTATTCCTGTTTCTAGCTTTGAAAGCTGTAACAGTGTTGCACACTGATCCAACCCTTCATTCAAGGAAAGGAACTACTGAGGGAGTAAGGAAATCTCCAAAGAAATTTCTTCTCACCTTGTCCACTTCTCCAAACCAAACCCATGTGCAATTTTAAGCTTCCGAACCCCACCTCTGTAGCTATGAAACAAGCATAACTTCCTTTCTTATGAGAAATAAAGTTTTTGTTTGTCAAACAGGAAGACCTAAATTAAAGATCAAGCTCTTTTCTCCAACTAGAACATCAGGACTGTAAGCAGTTTATCTTTTTTCCCCCTTTATGTTCCATTTCACAACTCCATTTCGAGGCATAAACTTAAACAGGGTAATTTTTTTATTTCCAACTTTTAATTACTCATCAATACACACCTCTACGCTGCCACTCTACAGCGGGATGAAACAAGGAGTCGCTCGTGCTTAATTATCTCTTCGAAATGCTTCGGGGAGTTCTGAAATCACGCTGGAGTTCAAGGCTGTGGTTTCACGCCACCACCTCTCCTCAGTGCAATTGCCGAAGGCCACCAAAAGGGTGTAGTCCTGCACTCTTCCTTCACCTCACCCCAATCTCCTCTTCCATCCATCCTGTGGATCACACCAATCGAAAGGCTACAGAGCTGCCGTGAATCGACCTAATGAAAAAGAAATATGGATTTGATTTTTTTTATCTGAGTTTTCTACCGGCTTGGATTGTGGAACTGTCACATCCTGTGGCTGCATGAAACCAGAGAAATAAGGGATGCAGAGGCAAGAGAAAGGCAACAGCAGCAGGCTGTTATTACCCTTAATTAGAGCTAATGTCACCCCATTCCTTAGATCATTTATGCATGAACACAATCGGAGCAGGTGGCAGAAGTGCAAGTTTCTGCCCAGAGAGCCATGAGAAATCACAAGGACACTCATCATTTCTCTCTGCTAAAAATGTACTTCTGTATTTTCTGTAGGAGGACTGAGTAAGAAGAATAGGTTCAGAGAGCACTCTGTGATTAATATGAAGTACTGAGCACATAAAGGTGCTAACCTCTGCACAGCAGCTTCTTCTTAAACAGCTTGACATGCAAATCGTGGCTTCCATTTGTTCTTGTTGTAACCAAAACCAATTCAGGTGACCACAAAATGGAAATTATGAACAACAACAACACATTAGAAACGGAAAGGCAAATCAAGGTTTGTCAGCAGTCCCAAGCAGTGAGGTTTAGGCAGCTGTATCTGCAAATCTAAAGTAGAGCTGAAAGTTTAGTTGATGGAATTTCTGCAGAGGAAAGATTTTGATCTGTCACATGTAGAAAAATGATGATTTTAAACTTTCTTCATAAACCAATGAAGTGGTTTCATAAACCAATGAAATAGCTGAGTATTGAGTATTCTGCCTTAAAGTGTTGTACAGAATAGTAGGTCTTCTGCTATGAAAAATATTGTTTTAAATGTTTATGAGATTATTTCAGTCCATTCTATCCAATAACAAACAGCTGAAAGCTCAGGAGGGGTGGAATTAACCCATTTCTTCAGACAGCCTTCCCACACAACAGTGTTATGGTTCTTATTTTAGCATCAGCTTTGCAATGTCTGCTTAATTAAATGGCAGCTCCTACTTTCAAGCTAACAAGGCCAGGCTCCATCACACTGCCATGATTGGATTTTAAATAATTTAAGTTATATGAACACCCAGCAAAAGTTCTAGTGCCTTTTTCTAAATGCAGTTCAAGCTAGGCTAGCCTCTTAATAATCATGAACTTGGAGAGTTGGAAGGGACCTTCAGTGGCCATCTAGTCCCACCCCCTGCAGTGACAGGGACATCCTGCACTAGATGAGGTTTCTCAGAGCCTCAGCAAGCCTGGTCTTGGATGTTTCCAGGGATGGGACTTCCATCATTTCTCTGGGCAAACTTGGCCAGTGTCTCATCGCCCTCACAAGGAAGAAATTTTTCCTAATGTCTCATCTAATCCTTGCTCCCTTTCCACAGTATTGATGGATAAAGTGATTTTTCATCTTTTTTTTTCATTGTAAATAAAGCCAGCCTGGCAGCAGCCCTGGCCTGTCCCACACCCAGTGCTGCCTGATGTGACCCAGCTCTGGGCACTGCTGGAAACCTGTGACATGACCTACTCAGAGAGGAAAAGAGCCCCAACCTCATCTGCCAGCACTGAACCTGTGTCCTGAAGCACATGGGTTTAATATTGCTTCTAAAAGGTTTTCTCCTATCTAATGCAGCTGTGGATATTCTCATTATCCACATCCTGCTCTCCCTCCCTCCCTTCAGTTCTTTTAAGTCTGGGACAGGTTTTTTTTGTTATTAATACACAATCTACAGTATCATTTCAACAGCAAAATTAATTGTAGTTTAATAGCAATCATTTCTGTCTCAAAACAAGGTTAAAAATGTGCTTTCTATTTTGGGAGGTCTTGAGATGAAGTTTATGATATTTCTGAAACATATTTACTTCCACACTTCAATAATGTGCTCTGCTGTTTCTAGGTGGATGTGATTAATACAGTCCTTGGTGGGTTTGCTTCATACTCCCAAGAGTCTCAGGTTGTTCATGTCAAAAAAAAAAATCCTCCCCACTTTAGAAAAATGAGTTGATTTTCTTTTATGTCTCTGTTCTGACTTTTTGGTGGACTTTTATAGAGCGGATGGATTATGTGGTTTCTGTCTGATGATTCCATTTATCTTGTACAAGTGCTCTGGCCTCAATCCTGCAGATGTACACGTGCATTTGATTTTAAGATGGAGTAATCTGGGCTGAAAGGTTAACATATGCATACATCTTTTCAGGATTATGGATTAATAACGCACTTGCTGTAATAGACATCTGGAACCCACACTTCCAATATACAGCCCATACAACACTTCTATACGATCATAAAGTTCAATCACTTGCAAATAGAGAGACATTAGAGAAAGGATTACCTGATTTTTCAAGATTCCGCAGACAGTTGCTGGCAGATATAGGAGGAAAAAGCTCAGTGCTATGAATCCTAAGTGAGAACTCTCCTCTCCTGCCTTGAATCATTACAATCATAGATTGGTTTGGGTTGGAAGGGACCTTAAAGATCATCTAGTTCCAACCCCCCTGCCATGGGTAGAGAAACCTCCCACTACACCAGGTTGCTCAGTGCCTCATCCAGCCTGGTCTTAAACATATCCAGGGAGGGGGCTGCCACAACCTCTCTGGATAACCAATTCCAGTGGTTCCAATTCACCACCCTCACAGTAAAGAACAGACAGAACCTAGACAGAACCTGGTTAGGTACACACAGGGTGCTTGGATGAATATGTTTCTGCTGGTAGAATTGAACAGAAATAGTAAAGAAAAATGCCCCATTTGAGGATTTCCAACCTCTATTTAACTGATCTGAGAATTAAAGCCATGGGAAGAGTTTGAAAGTTTGGAATTTGTTCTCATTAGCTCAGAGCAGTCTCGTTTTTTGCTGCCCAGGAGAGAAAACAGCAAA
>VZTY01032383.1:0-12366 GCA_013400935.1 Turnix velox
AAATGAAAATAAAACAAAAAGGGTAATATTGCCCTGCTGATTCAAGTTCCCCTTATTTCAAACATTATTTAGTTCTATTTTGAATTTAACTAAAATCCAGCTTTCAATATTAAAAGCTCTTTTGGTATTTCCAGTAAGTTTAAAGGCAGCAACTCAAGCAAGATGCTTCTCCCCTCCAGGCTTACATCAAAAGTGCAGAAATCCACAGGTCACTGCTGCCAATGCTCTCCACAAGGGTTAGGGTTTGCCTGGCTGTCCTCAGGCTTCTGGCAGTTTCTTCTTATTACATACACTTTTCAGGTGTAGAAAGTCTCAAGTGCAAAAGATTTCTCTCTGGAGTTCTTACCATCTTGCACTTTATTTATTTTTAAAATCTCCCTCTTTTTGCTGTTACAGTACTTGATTTCAAAAATACTTAGCCACCCTGATTTGCTAAGAAAAGAAACTCTCTCCCACCCCAAGTATGAGAACATCCCAACCAAAGCTATGTAGACTTTGATCAGTGCACCCAAAACTAAATAAAGATAATGAAGAAGCTGAAAATCTAAACAAGCACAAATCCTACAGGATTAAGAGGTCTAAGAATCAGAGATAGTATGCTTTCAGCTTTTTCCTTGGAACTCAAGATACATTTTTTCCCCCATTTCTCTTCAAGTCTCATGTAAAAACAGATTCCTATCCTCTTTGCTTTCCACCATTTCAAAGAATGCATGGGACTGAGCAGCCACCAGACATTTAGTCAGAGGACTAAAATTGGGCCAGTCATGAGATGGCAACTACTAAAAGGTAATGGCTTCCAGTAGGTACAAAAGCAGCCTTTACTTGAGTCCAAAATGCTATTCAACAAAAGTTTTCAACTTATTTCCCCTGCAGCAGGACAGCTGAACTGAAGAAATCGGTGTTACACAAGGCCCATGGGAGCTAAAGTAAAAAGGCAGAAAACCCAACCTGCAAGCAGCAGGTGTATTGTAACCACTACAAATTCAGAAACAATAGGGGAACAATTTTTGTTCTGGTCACAGCTGGAGGATAGGTCTTAAAACTTTAAGACTCAAAGTGAATAATCTAATTTCCAGGATGATTTCACCAATTCCCATCCATAATTTTGACTACTGCTCAAATATAAGAGGAACAGGAATTTATTCTTTCTTCCTTGGCCTGTGCAAGCAGTGAATTAAGGGCTATCAGAAGATTGCAGTTGAGGGTGGTGAAACACTGTAACAGGTTGCCCAGAGAGGTTGTGGACACCCCCTCTCTGGAGGTGTTCAAGACCAGGCTGGACATGGCACTGAGCAGCCTGATCTAGTGGGAAGTGTCTAGTGGGAAGTGGAACTCAATGATGTTTAAGGTCCCTTCCAACCCAAACTATCCTATGATTCTATTTCAATACAGGGAATACAGCTGTTGGTGCTTGGTTTGACTAAACCCAGAATCTGGGGTTGCTGCAAATGCCACACCCTTATTTTTATGTGACAGCCTCACATGCATGGCGCAAGAAAAGCTTGATCTTTCCCAGATTTCTACTCCCAAGAAACAATGTCACTGCTCCAGTGGAGTCACGGTGGTCAGCAAGTGGTCTCAGATCTCTGCTTGCCATGAACAATTCTGACCAGAGCTTTGCAAAAACAAAACCAAGTCCTAAATTAGGCCAGACAATGAAGTGGTGCTTAAAGAAGAAACAGGAAATCAGGGAGAACCTGCCACTTCCTAGAAGCAAGTGGACTTCTGAAGCCTTTTCTTTGTGAGATCTTACTTGGCACTTAGTCCACACCCTTCAAGCAAAGCTGTCACTACATTTCTCCAACTCAGGTACTACTTACACCTGAGCAATCACACTGGAGAAAGAGCCAGAAATTTGCCTTGAAATATGTATTTAGTTAAGAAGCAGTTTACACAAGTTCCAGCCTCATGATTTAGCACCTCAATCAACATTTTGCATCCGTGCTTCTGTTCCTACCAGCCACCTACGCTCTGGTCCTGCATCCTTTCCAGCTTTCAAGTGGATACAATTTGTACCAAAGACGTAACACACCGTACAGCTGCAAACTGTGTAATGTTCTCATCATTAAGTGTCACTTGTTTTCCTATCTTCATTTGCATGCAACAGCCTGGAATGAACCTTTGGTAGCATTAAGGGATCTCAATTAAAGAGGAACCATTTCATCAAGCTAATCAGCTCTATTGTCCCAGGAAGCAAAAAGCTGAGCTATATATACTGGTCTGGAAGGGAATCACTAGCAGCACAGGTTAAACCTCGAGATCCTGAAGAACCAGCACACAGAAGCTTTTTGTCACGAGGCTGTGCTGAGAGTGGAAGACAGACGTGATCCTGCAGCAAAGCAACTGCTACCTCAACAGTTTTTCTTTGGCTTATGGATGATTCACCAGCAAGGCTGGAGCCAGTAAGCATAAATGGCAATGGATGTAATTGTTTGAGACAGAAGAGTGAATTTCAAATATAGCAGTATAAAAGGCAGACGGAATTTCTTATGATTCATGGATGTGGGGGTTAAGAATATTTTAGTGGTTAGAGCTGCACTTAAGTTTCATAGGAGGATTCGACCTAAGATGGGAAATAATTTTATGTAATGATGGATTGTGGCAGTAATTTGGTAGTAGGTGGATGGGGAGACTTGGCAATTTGGGGGTGAATTCCTACATACAACAGGAGTGGCCCATAGAGAAGAATATATGCACAGGTATAAAAGTTTTAGGTGCTGTTGACTTTTTTTTAAGTAGTTCTAATGGAGAATTATATGCTTCATTTCAAAGCTAAGAAATATTTGTAATACAGTAGGCTGTCCTGAATGTCCCATCCCACCTCCTCAGCTCTTATGATCACATCTTTTGTTTATTAACATGTTCCACTCCCTCTGTTGCTCTTTGTAAACTTTTCCACAGCACCAGGGACAGACAAAACTCATCAGTACAAAAGGTGTTCATTAATGCACAAAACAGCAATAAAATAAAAAGTAATGCATTTACTTAACTCCTGTCTAAATTACTAGTTGAAGCAAAGGACTGCTATAGTTAGCTCTGTGATGATGTTTTTTTTAATATAGCAAAACACCAAAGAAAAATCAAGCAATCCAATTTACCTCAATTTGAAAGAGTTCCCCAGCACCTTCACAGTCATTTGATGTAATTATGGGGGTATGAATATGCACATAGCCATTATCCTGAAACAGAAAGAACAGCAAGTTAACTAGCTGAAGATATCACATGCCAACTTCAAGGACTAAATCAACAAACACATATTATAACTCAGCTGTTACCCCCCAACCAGTACAGCCTCTGTACCCTTTCAGACAATGTCTGCCTTATATGGACAAAGTTAGACATTTAATTAATTGCTACCAGGATTTACAAATCAGTATTTACTACTTTACAGGGTGCTTTACCCTCCATGTTTCACAAAGGAATGAAATTTATGGCATTAATATTTGTTTTTGCAACCACCTATCTCCACACCACTTTCTTCGCAATTCCTCCAGTACTTTCATATTTTTGGGCAGTTTCCATCAAATTCAACCCTACAGCCTTGATATTTCAGATTCTTCCAGCTTTATGGAAGCTGTCACTTTGGCAGCAGACATGCTCTTAATATCCCCCACTTAGAGAAAAGATCTAGTGTGTTACATGACAGAAATCATATATTGCATGGGAGACAGGCCTTAAAAACATCCACTGACCATGAAAATGTCAGTCCCATCTCACATCTTACCATAGAATCACAGAGTTGGAAGGGACCTTCAAAGATCATCCAGTCCAACCTGACCTGCAGTAAGCAGGGACATCCTACACTAGATCAGGTTGCTCAGAGTCTCCTCAAGCCTGGCCTTGAATGTCTCCAGGGATGGGGTCTCCTCTATCCTCTCTTCACCAGCCTCATGGTGAAGAGCAACTTCTTAATGTCTAATCTAAACATGCCCTGCCCTAGTTCAACACCATTGCTCCTTCTCCTAGCACTCCATACTCTTGCAAACAGTCCCTCCCCAGCTCTCTTATAGGCCCTTCAGGCCGTCTCCTTGGAGCCTTCTCCAGGCTGAACAATCTGAATTCTCTCAGCCTGTCCTCATAGGAGAGGTGCTTCAGCCCCTTATCATTCTCATGGCCCTCCCCTGGACCCTCTCCAACTGGCCTCCTTCCAATAGCAAGTTGCTTAATGTGTGAAGTTGAGGTTGCCATGTTCTATTGTGTCTAGGAAACATGTTCCTACCCCATGGGAACCACAACACTCAGGAGAAGATCTAGAGATGACATTCTAGCATTTAGCTTCCAAACCAAAAGCATTTGGTATTAGTTATTCACTGTTGGAGATGAACAGGCTAGAAAGAAAAGTTTTTTAAAGTTACAGTGAGTATACAGAATTTGGAATGTGTATTACAAAAATAAATAAAAATCCATTCTTTCAGCTTTAAGCTCTTTACAGAACTAGGAAATGAAAATACTCCAATTATACTCTACAGATATCACATGTTCTGAAATTGTCAAGTTAGAAACTGCAACATTCTTGGAATGAGGTAGGTGGTAATAAAAAAAACCTGCTTTCCTTCCATCAGAAATGGAGCAAACCACATACATTCCAGGTTCCAGTAGAGTTATGACACAAGCATTCACAAATATCAGGTCTGGGACAAAATCCTCCTTATCCTTTTAAAAATAAAAGCACCACCAACTACACTAATGTTACTTTACTTAATCCTCTCAACTCTTGAGTATTTTAAACAGGAAGATATATCAGCGTCCGAGCTGGGGAGTTAATTTGGAGGAGGAAAGATTTTGTTAGAATAAGATGCTGGTTTGTATTTTGGCTGGCCTCCTTGAGCATGTTTGAAGTCACAAATCATTTGTAGACACTACCATCTAGTGGTGAGATACCAGCAAAACCCTATTCAGCAGAATTGAGTTCTGTGACATGAGCCGGGGAAACACTGACACCACCAGCACAGTATTTCTATTAAACTCTTAAAAACAATTCTAACTACCAAGAAATTGTACACAGATAACTCTTAGAGCAAGCAAGTCTTCTTTTCCACTGCAGGTGAAAAAAAAGCAGCATGCTCAGGACCAAAACTTCCACTTCAACAATTCTGATCTGTTCTTTGGGCCGTGTTAATTACTACATGTGAATTTCATCATCAGAGTGCTCTAAATATGACTCTACTCAAACTAAAACAAATTTGTCTAAGTTCAATCATGTTTGCTTCAACAAATGGGTTTAAAAAAAAAAGGACTGGGTAGTGCCAGAGGACCTGATGCCTTTATTTACATGAAATCCCACAGTCTCTGATGTGGCATGATAGTTAATTCACTGAAGCTCAGTTTGTCAATAGCCTTAGAATCATGGATGCATTGAGTTGGAAGTGGCCTTCAAAGGCCATCAAGTCCAACCACCCTCCAGTGAGCAGGGATGTCCTGCGCTAGATCAGCTTGCTCAGAGACTCGTCAAACTTGGCTTTGAATATCCCCAGGGATGAGGATTCTGCCACCTCTCTGAGCAAACTGTTCATTCCCATGTCTCACCACCCTCACTGTGAATATCTTTTTCCTAATGTCTAATCTAGACTTGCCCTTCTCTAGTTTAAAAACATTGCCCTTCATCCTATTGCTACATGCCTTTGTAAAAAGTCCTTCCTGCATCATAGGTTTGGTTTTCTTCTACATGTGGGAGGAAAATTCTGTCCAAGGACTGCAAGGGCAATGCTGAAGATGGATTAAGCAACTCCACGTCGTGCTGTTACACAGTCCACACAAAGCCAGAGAAATTATATTGTGATTTAGTGAAAGGAATAAAATAACTAACAGGAAATGGGTAGAAAAATACTGACAACATCACAGGTGAAATAGTTTGATCATGAGTAACAAGCATGATTAAGGCTTCAGTCAGGCCTAGTCCTGGAAAGAAAACCAGTGTCCAAAATCCATATTCTGCAACCAAGACATCACACTACCTCCTTCCTAACACACACCCACAAAGCCAAACTGGGGGAGTGTCTTACACATAAGGCTCAGTACAGAAAGGACTACCTGGAAGAAGGAGTGGATGGCTGCAGTGGCCTCACTGCGGATCCTCATGAGGGAGCCAAGTGTGTTGCTTCTGCACCTCAGGTGAGGGAACTGACGGAGATACTCCAGCGGGTGCCTCTCTTTCATTTTCAGGGGGAATGACTGAAAGAAGAAGGCAAGAAAAATATAAATAAAGATCAGAACTTTGGAGTCAATACAGTTTTACTGCTATGCACAGAATACCACCTCTGCCTACTAAAACTCATTGTCTACCAAAACTCAATCCAGAGTATCATAAAATGGTTTGGGTTGGAAGGGATCATCTAGTTCCAACCCCCCTGCCATGGGCAGGAGCACCTCCCACTAGATCAGGTTGCTCCATGCCTCATCCAGCCTGGCCTTAAACACTTCCAGGGTGGGGGCACACACAACATTTCTGGGCAACCTGTTCCAGCATCTCACCAGCCTCACCATAAAGAGCTTATTTCTTAATTCAGCCTGAATCTCCCCTCTTCCAATTTACATCCATTACTCCTAGTCCTGCCATCATGTATCCTATTAAAACGTCCTACCCCAGCCTTTCTGTAGGCCCCCTTCAGGTATGGATAAGCTACTATGAGGTCCTCCCTCAGCCTTCTCTTCTCTAGGCTGAACAACTCCTACTCCTTCAGCCTGTCCTCTTAAGAGAGGTGCTCCAGTCCTCTGATCATCTTTGTGGCCCTCCTCTGGACCCACTCCAACAGCTCAATGTCCTTCTTATGTTGAGGGATCCAGAACTGGACACAGTACTCCAGCTAGGGACAAAATCATCTCCCTTGACCTGCTGAACTAGATGCTTTTGCATATCTGTCTAATTAATTTTCGGATTTTATAGTGCATGGGGTAGAGTAAGAGACATGAAAATGAGACAAAGTAGTACCACTCTGAAATGCTCTACCTTTTGGATGTTGAACCCCTTTGAAAGCAACCTGTTGCAACAGCAAGCTGCCTCCAAAAATGACCATGGCAGGTTCTTCCACCTGCACAATCAGGAGTGTTTCACCCATCCCACTGCTTCCCCAATTTTTATTCCAGTTAAACCACCCAGCCCACGTAACTGTAGGGACATCTTGCACTAGATCACGCTGCTCAGATGCTCATCAAGCCTGGTCTTGAATGTCTCCAGGGATGGGGCCTCCACTACCTCTCTGGGCAACCTTTTCCAGTGCCACCCTCATGTAAGAATGTTCTTCCTAATGCCTCATCTAAACCTGCCCTGCTCTAGTTTAAAATGATAAATGATAAATTTAAAATGATTTTCCTGTTTCTTTGACTTAGCCTATAGACACTACTGACAAATCAAAGCCTCCATGATCACCCAAACTTAGAGAAAACACAGTTTAAACATGCCCTGATGGAAACTTGAATGCCTTAAAGTTAATTCCCACAGAGGTCCTATGAATTGGAGTCCTGCTGCAGTGACATACCCAACTATCACAAGGTCCCACCACACGGATGGTTTCGGCTTGCAGCTCCATGTTTTGCCTCTTATGTGGACTTTTGACCAGTTTTCCGTGCACTTCCACTGCACTTCCAAAAGTCAGGTCTCTAAGAAACAAAGCAAAAACAATAGTCACTAATTATTCATTAATCAAAGTCAACTAAATTCAGAAGACATTCCTGTTAATGTACTAGGATCACTTAAGATCACAACATAAACTGCACACATATAATTTAAATGCTTAAATGAAAAATTATTAAGTGCATAGGTAGGAATGTGAATAGATTCACAAAGCTGCAGAAGAATTTAGGACAAGGCAAGGGAGTTGGAAAAGAGAGGGGAAAAACCTTTTACTAGAAGGGGCTACTGGTGGGGACAGAACTGAGCAGACCCCACCAAGCACTAATCAACACAGATACTTCTCCAGGCTATCTCGATTTGACCAACCTATTTTCCAGGCTGGGATCAGCAACCACCTGGAGGCTCTCCAGAGAACTTCCATCATTTATATGCAGGAACAGAACTTCCTTCTGGGATCGCACAGAGCGGACCCAACCCTAGAGGTAAAAAGAAAAAGAAATTTGTTATTGCTTGGCATAGACTCTGTGTAGCCATGCTCTTCTTCCAGCTGAGCTGGACCTGCTACTTCAGGCTTATTTCAACTTCTTGTTGAAATCAAAGGAAATATTTCTTTAGGGGAAACAAAAATAGAAATAATTTTCCAAGAAGTCATTAGTGTCAGTTTTTATATTGACTTCAAAGCAAAGAGGAAGAAATCCTCAGGCAGAGACATCAGCTCCCCTCCTGAGCACAACAGGGATAACTAAAAATCCACCTGCACCTCTGAAAACACGGAAAGTGGCAAAGAGCTCTGAAGAATTTTAGAAAGTACATATTATTAGTGATGTCCTTTCAAAACACTTCTCACTGCAGCAGGAGAGACCAGTACACACAAATCTTTATTATAAACACACTAAAGACTGTTTTGATTAATTTAGTACTGATTTCTGTTTCTGTTATCACCTGTAGGAAGGCTGTACCTAGAATTTATTCTAGTTGCTTACACAACCTAAGCCATTGAACTGTTAAAACAATGATGCTTTAGCCAATAGACTGACGTGAAAAACTACATATTCACACAAGACAAAAATCAAAACTAATGCCCTGAGAATTTTGGATGCTTCTCCTTACATTCAAGATCAAAACTGCTGCATTATCCACATGCAAATAAATATTAAGAAAAAAATATCTAGAAGTGCTCTTCTCCACTTTGACTAAACAAATTAAAACAGTTACACAGTAGTTCCTTGTAACAGCAAACAGCAGAACTGACCTGTCAGGGCAACATCTAGAGTTTTTCAGTAAGAAATAATTAAGGGAAATGTTAAGTAAGCACCAAGACATCAAACAAAAAAACTAGCATCCAAATTGCAACTCACTTCTTTTCTGGGACAAAGTTGCTCTTTAAACTTGGGGAACTTCCAGCTTCTCTCATAATGACACTATAGAGAACAACCTAAACTAGAGCTGATTACATAAGCAAGGTGTCTCTTTTCCAACCAGCTTTACCTTTTGCTTAACCCCGAGTACCCAAGTAGCTCAGATAACTCTGGGGATTTTAAACCAGACAAACTAAAGCAAATCATAGCATCACAGAGCTACAAGGGACCTTCAAAGATCCTCTAGTCCAAGACTTCCACAGTGAGCAGGGACATCTTGCACTAGATCAGGCCACTCAGAGCCTCATGAAGTATGGTCTTGAAGGTGTCCAAGAATGGGGGCTCCAACACCTCTTTGGGCAACCTGTGCCATTGCCTCCACAACCCTCACTGGGAAGAGCTTCTTCCTCGTGTCTAGTCTAAACTTGCCCTGATAGTTTTAAACTATTGCCCCTTGCTCTATCCCTCCATGACCTTGCAAACAGTCCCTCCCCCAGCTATCTTGCAGGCCCCTTCAGGTACTGGAAGGTGGCTATGAGGTCTACTTCTGTTGTCTGTATTGAACAGTAAGAATGAAACAATATCAAAAAGTAAAGCATTCTTAAAACTACAACATAAATATTAGCGTATAAAGCATTTGAAAGGCTTGTGTAATGGGGGAACAACTGCATATAATAACTATGGAGGATTTTAAAGCCATAATCCCACTGATTAATTAAACTTCACCTATTACTCCAGCCTCACAACTTCAGACAGGTTCCACCCAAGGCAACAACTCAATGCAAGATACAAAAGACTAAAACTGAAGTCTGAATATTTTGGCATCCTCGTGTTCCTACAGCTACAGCAACAGGACTTGAAAAGGCTTTTCATACAGTAACATGCCTGAAGCTGTTGTGCTTTCCTTCTGTATTCCAGTAAATCCCTAGAAAATACCATACATGTTATATTTGATGCATAATGTTTAATGTATAATGGCAGATGTTTTTCTTAGTTTCTTTCCTCATGAGCACTCCTTAAGAAAACACATTAAACCCCCGAACAAAGAAACACTCTTCAGAACTTTGTTTTCCACCTCATCAGGCTGTTCTGAGATCAGTCAAATAAGAAGAAGAGTCTTGTATGCTGCAATAGGAAATAAGAGCATACCCACAAGCTCATACTGAAGCATAGTAAAAAAAAACAATGATGATTTATCGATTTTACAACAAACCAGAAGCAACCCATAGTAAAAAAAAAATCTCACTCAGAGTGGACTGCACTTGACTTTTAAGCCAGATCAGTTCTCCAACATTATTTAATGTCAAAAATACCTTCCAATCACAAAGAGCAAAAAAAGGATCACGGAACTGGGGCAAAAAATAGGGGAACCGCCAATTTTAGCATAGGTATATTACACCTTGTATTACTCATAACATTACAGCCAAAGAACACATAGGCTGGAGGAACTTCTTCTTATTCTATTAGAGTTTGTCTATGTGCGTGCAGGAATACCAGAGTGCTACAAATTGGTTTTTCAGTCAGCAGAATCAGAGAATGGCTTGGGTTGGAAGGGAATCTTAAGATCACTTAGTCCAGCCTCCTGCCATGGGCAGGGACATCTCTCACCAGATCAGGTTGCTCAAAGCCCCATCCAAATTGACCCTGAACACCTCCAGCCACAGCTTCTCCGAGCAACCTGGATAAGTGTTTCACCACTCTTACAGTAAGGAATTTCTTCTTTATAAATCCACTCACTTCCAGTTTATTTTAAAACTGTAACTAATCACCCCAGTCCTTTACAGATTCATACAGAGTAACAATTGCACAGTTCTAGCCAAGGGCCTTGCACTAAAACAGGGACTACATGTCAGCAATCACTGGTGTTAATTGTAAACACCAAAAAACATGGGGGCACACAACTCAGTGCTGAAGAAAGGGAAAGAGCCCATTGCTAAAAAGTCCATTTATCTGAGTTTACCTTGGTTCACATCAGGAGATGGACACAAACTCATCAATGAGATTGTATCTGCCCAAAACTGCTACAAACCGAGATGTGGAACAAAACCTAAAGGAAATCTTTAAAAACACTGGCACAGTGTTCACTCTCCCAAATTAAAAGAGGCAATAAGACCAGAACTCTATGCTGGGCAGAGCATATATTGACCTTGGTTGGAAGGGACCTTTTACACCACCAAAACAAGATGGTTGGACTGACAAGAACCATCAAAGAACTGCATCGCTAAGCTTTGTGGCTGCCTGTTTATCAAATACCATCAAAGACAGATCTTTGAGCATCATATTCCAATGCTTGATAATAGTCTCTGTGTAAATTTTTTCCCTAGTATCCTGTCAAACCATCCCTGGTGCAACTTGAGGCTGTTTCAGGATGACCCACCATAGCAACCATCTTACCCTGCACATACCCTGAGAAATTTCAGAGCTTCACACCCAATCTCACAAATCAAACTGAATAAATACAGTGAGAACTGCCACTAGAGACCATACAAAGGACCACAGAATGCATCAAGTTGGACAGGACCTTCAAAGGTCATCTAGTCCAGCCTCTCTGCAGTAAGCAGGGACATCTTGCACTAGATCAGGCTGCTTGGAGCCTCAGCAAGCCTGGTCTTGGACATCTCCAGGGATGGGGCCTCCACCACCTCTCTGGGCAACTTCTTCCAGTATCTCACCCTCATGATGAAGAGCTTCTCCTTCCTAATGCCTAATCTCAACCTGCCCTGCTGTAGCTTCAAAACAGTGCCCCTGGTCCCATCGCTCCATGCCCTTGCAAACAGTCTCCCCCCCCAAGCTTCCTCGTAGGCCCCTTCAGGTACTACAAAGGTTCCAGCCTTTCTCCCTGAAGCACAAGCTGTGGAACCGTGGTGGCCAACACCGCTCCAGCTCCCCTCCCTTCAGCTGCGGCGCTGGGACGTGCCATCACCGGACCTCGACCTCCCGGCCACACACCTGCACTTTAACCTCGTCCACCGGCTGCCGAGCCCCCAACGCTTCGCAGACCCGCAGCCGTACGGCCCGAGACAGCGAGGAGGACCAGCGGCGAAGGGACAGCCACCCGCCCCGGACCCCCAGCATGGCGGAGGCCTAGCGGGACCGTTCCCTCCGATCGCCCGGCCCCATTCTGCCCGCTCCCGCTCCGCTCCCGTCAGGCCACTGCGCCCGCCGCCGTCTCACGTGATTGCCTCAGCCAATGGGAGCGGGGGGGACCGACCCAGCGAGCCAATCGAAACGGGGAGAGCACCGCCTCTTGCGCCGCAAGGGCCTCTGGGAAATGTAGTCCATGGAAGTGTGTCTGGTGGGAGGGATGTCTATGGGTTTGTGGCTGCGTCTTCAGCCTCAGGAGCCCCAGGTGGGCTTCCACTGCAGGATGGGACAAAGCCTGTGGGGAGGAAGAAGGCAATGGTAGCTGCCCTTCCCTCCCCAAGTCATAGAATAGTT
>VZTY01032406.1:0-17239 GCA_013400935.1 Turnix velox
GAGCATCCTACCCCTCAGGCCACAGAGAGGAGGAACATGCCTTCAGAATGGCATTAACACTCCACTGAGCTGCGGATGCCAACATTAGCAAGGGCGCAGCTGCAGGAATTCATTGCTCTGCTGGATGCTGGCAAGGCAAGGCAGGAGGGCATAACTGCCTTTGTAGTGAGGATCTGGGAGGAGGCAGAGTGAGCTAAGTGACAAATGAGTGACTCCAACAGTGGCATCTCTGTCTAGCAGCAAGGCAGGGAGCTAGGAAAATCAGGAGTCCTGCTCCATTCCCATATATTTTCTCATGGTTCTTGGTAACATGCTTGGCCAGGTATTTAATTCTGTGGAGGTCATTGAAGGCATAGCAGAGGCTTCACACAGCTTCAAGTGTTTAGGAAGCATTTATTATTTCTCTGGTGCAACACAAAGCTTCTTTCTCCTCCCACACCCAGCATTCACCCTACAACGCACAAAATGTTTGCTTGCAAAGCTTGTTGCATCCCTTGTTATTGCTGGTTTTACAACCTTAGGGCCAGCACTTTCCCCAGCAAGGTATGTGGTTCCCACAGAGCTGGGTACAGCTTGCTCTCCCCAGGGACAGCCAATGCCCAGTGCCGCTCGTACGAGGAGGTGAGATGCAAACAGCTCTGTGCCCAGCCCTGAAGGGCTTGGCCTCACCATGTAACTCCAGGCACACACCCGACTGGATGCACAGTCAGGGGGCAGAGTGTAGCATGGGCAGGGAAGGCATGCCAGGAAAGTGTCACTATGAGCTGCCTCTAGAAAGTCCTGGTAGACAGAGACCCAGTGGGATGGGAAAAAACCCAGCCAAAACAGTTAAACAAATACACAGGAGGGATCTGGCAGACAGAGAAGGCAACATGCGGAGCCAGTTTCAGGCTGAGAGTCATGTGCTAAGCCCCCAGCAGGGTTCAGGCCCTTCAAGCTCCTGAGTAACAACCAGGCTGAGAGGACACACACACACACACGCACGCATCACCATGACAAACCCCACGGTGTCAGCAGCCAGGGACATATCTGCTTGGCTGGCAGAGGATGGCAGCAGCCAGCTTACAAACTCTCCCCAGCGAAGGCAGGAGGAGGCTGGAGATGTCTCATGGCCCAGCAAGCAGAGCCAGGCAAAGCACATTCACTGCAAGCCTCAGCTGCCTCTTGGAGGGGGTTTAACTCTCCCAGACTGGAATTTAAGTGATTGCCAAGACATGAGATCAGGATTGTCTAACCCAGGAGTAGAAGAGGAAGGGAGGTGGGAGATATGTTCTGGGATGGCACAGTCTCAAGGTGATATAAACATTTATGGACAAGGAGGGACCAAGGCTCCAAAATCTAGCTAGACAGGGTAGGAGCCACTGCAGGCAGGGTCTTGGTGGGAAAGGCAGTGTTCATGACACTGTCCTGTGGACAATCATGTCCTGGTATCTGTCTACAGTAAAAATATACAGTGGCTGAGACCAGCACTGTCCTACTGAGTCAAGTGCAAGCATGAGATGTTGTCTATACTCAGCACTAGCCCCACAAGCTGCTGAGCAGCTGCTCCAGCATCCAGTTACTCACCTGTGCTCTTCCTTCCCCCTATGGCTGCCAGGGTCTCCAGAAGAAAAAGAAACACAAAAGTATTGAAAGTGAAATGTATTAAAAATGCACAGAGTAAAAAAATTGCATGTGAACACTGAGCCCATCATCCCTGAACAACTCCAGCTCAGAGCTCCTCCATTGCTACCCCCAAAACCAGAACCAGGGGGACTTCAGCCTTAACAAATGGGTGAGAGATGGTATACAATTTAGGTGCTAGCACTCTGATTGAGACATTAATTCATCTGCACAGAGATAATACATAGTTAGGCAGGGCAAGCCCCTTCCCCGAGGCTTCTGGACACTGTACTGAAGGAGATTTCACTGCCCACACATCACCATTTGTATTAGAAATAGTTACATTTTATTTCAGTTCCCATCTCCCTCTGCTCACCTCCCTCCCTTGCAGAAATCAAGCACAAGGTCAACCCATGTGAGCACCTGGGGAAATGTCAAGTGTCAGGCAGAAAGGCCTGGAGCTGAGAGGCTGGCTGGTTCATGGAGAGCTGAAAGCAGTCTCAATTATCACCCAGCAGGCTGCACAGTCGCCAGAGATGGGAAAAGAGAATCCCTAAGGGTGCTTGCAATCCAAGGGGCATGGATAAGGCGGAAAAATGCTTTTCAAATGCTCCCACTTGGTCTCTCCTGCAGATGAGCCCATAACAACTAGTGACAAACAAACAGCAAACATGCCATCTATGAGGACAGCAATTCTCTCCCTGTTGTGCTTAGCTACAAGGCAAAACAGTGAACAAAGTTGCTAAACAGACATGGCTGGGCATCCAACTACTTAACTGTTCTATTTACAAGAACTTCAGCAGCTCAGCACTCCCATAATCCATTAGGCACAAAGCAAACAAGAGAATGTGCAGCTTAGTCCCGCTGGATTGTGATCGCTGCATCATTCCTGGGAGAGCTGCAAGGTGGAGGATTCGTCTCCCAGGAGCATGTGGCAAACTCCCTTCCAGCCTCAGAACTGCTGGACAATCAACTTCCGCTTCACATCCCGGCTGAACCTGTTCATCTTGAACACTTCGCTGTCGTAAAAAGCAGAGAGGTTGTGGATGTTGATCTGCCGAGCCTGGGAGGGATGGGACAAATCAAAGTTTATTAAACAAAAGAAGAACCATGTGGCTTTTCCATAGCAAAGGCTGCACAAAATTTGACAGTCAGCAATCTCTGCTCTGCTCAGCAGGATCCAGAACTGCAGTAGTAGGGGAGACTGCAGGTCAGGAAGAAAGGAACATCAGCAGAGCTGAGCTGAGCAAAGAGAGGATGCTGGCTCAGCACCTGCCTGCTCTATGGCTTGTCCTTCCACTAGAGCTGGAATGAAACTACAATCCAAAAGCCCCTAACACTTCATGCAGGAAGACACAGTTTTGCAGGAGACCTCTGTCTGGAGGTGGTTGCACCAGCAGTTCTAAGCTGGTGGCTCTGGAAGTAGCTACTCTGCACGTTTAATGCAAGGAGCGAATCAAATACTGCTCTAGTGCCAAGGTCAATACTTTGTGCAGGCAGAGCCAGGAGTGCAGCCCCTGGACCAGGATGAAAATGCATTAAGGAGGAGGAGGGTGAGCCTCCTCCAGGAGGGATTGGGGAAGTTCATACAGGGATTTTTCTGCTCACTCCTTCTTCAGATGCAGGTGCCAGGGAACTTTTATCCTCACTCATCTGCAAAGCTCCAGCCGTACTGCAGGATTTGCAGCCTCAAAGCTTTATGGGGGTGCATAAAATCTGAGGGGGATGAATTTGGCACATCCAGAGAAAAGAAGAGCAGATACAGAATAGACAGCCCTGGTTTTGGGTTCAATTAATATCAGTTTTTTCCTGTCGCCACAATTCTGGAAGGAAAGTTACAAGTCTCTTTTTCTGAGGCTGAACAGAGAGCAGGAACCAACCCTAAAGAAGGCTTGTTATGACAAACTCATACCTTATCCACCAGGTCCTTCTCTGGGACTTCTATGATGTCTTGTTGAGCCCCATAGCGGTTCCTCTGGTACATCACCTGCTCTGCAACTAGCTGCTTCAGGATGAAAAGCAGCAGCTCATTGTTGTCTCGTTTGAAAGAAAGGTATCGGGAGAATGTCTGGGAGGATGGATGAAGAAGAGCCAATAGGTCAGGAACACAGCACTGCAGGTCTCCCACATCTAATACCAACCAATCCCTCCTCCCACAGAGCGCAAGGGGAACCAAACAACACTGTCACCTCCACCTTTAGTGTCTCTTAAGGGACTTCACTCAGCCTTGCCAAGCTGCCACCTGCACACAGTTAATACATAAATAAGCCCTGTGACAGCCACGACAGTCCTTGCCAGCTGCTCTTTTACCAATTACACCTCTTCGGAGGGGCCCTGGACCTCTTGTGGATTGGCAGTGCGCTGCTGTGGAAAGGGATGGAGCCGTGGGAGAGCTAGCCCTAGGCAAGACAGAGCAGTTGCCCTTAATTCAGGCTGTTCTGTGCCTCCCCAGCAGACACTCACACTTGGCTGGCTGTTTGCAGCCAGAGAGAGGCCACGAGTCGTCCAGACTGAGGGCAGACACTCGGGAGTGGATAAATGCCAGGCTGTGGCCAGCCAAGGGCTGTTTGAAGCCAACCCCTGCCACTCAGAGAAGGGCAGACTGTGCTAAACCCCAGTGAGTGCTGCCCTGTGGTTAGCAGCCCTGGAAAAAAAAAAGTGAAGAAACTGAACTGTCTGCCTGGGCTCAAACACCTGCCAGCAGCAGCAAGAGCCCATCAGCGATGCGAAAATAGCAGGGAGAGATATGCTTTTGATAGAGGGTCAGAGCACACTCAAACACTCAGCCCAAACAAAAACACCGTCCCATGACAGAGTAACAAAGGGCAGTCCCACAGCAGTGCCCTCAGGCTCACAGTACTCCATTTACACGGATTTAGTGCCTGATGTTGGAACAGTGAGCATGGAACGGTGTGAGTCCACAGCCAGGGCAGAGTGAGGAGGCTGCAGCCAAACCCACTGCATCTGGGGGTGCAGCTCCAGCCCTCAGCTCAGCCAGTGCTCACCTTGCGCATGCTGCGCATGACACTGAACTTCTGTGTGTCAATGAAGCTCTCCAGCATCACCCGGATGGCCATGTTGACATCATCTTCCACCACATAGTCCCGCAGGTGCATGCGGGCATGAGCCTCGGCCATCCGGATCATGGACTCAATGTGACGGACTGTGATGGGGATGCTGCCAGTTGCCTGAATGGGGATGAAGCAACTCGTTACTGAAGCATAAAAGACATGGGGAAAGACAAGTGGCTTCTGGGCCAACACTTGTGGAGAGAGCTGCTCCTGGACCTGAGGATGTTCGGGCTAAGGAGGCTCTGCCACCTGCTGGCACACTCTGCAGAGCAGCACAGGCCGTTCAATTCAGTAGGGTGGCAAGGATATTCTACATGGGGTCCCTCCTTGCCATTGTTTAGTGCCTTTTCTATCAACAGCTGTACTATTTCCCCCAGCTAATTCTATTTTCAGAAAGAATTAAAGAAACAAAAAGCCAATTAAAAAAAAAAAAAGTTGTTTTCCCAAGCTCCAAAAACCTCCCTCTGACCTCAACAAATTTCTCTTTCCCTTGGAGAGCATGATATGATGGATCCCACAGCCAAAAGAGAAGGGTGTTTATATATGGAACAGCTTCCTGGAATGTACCAGGAGCACATGGGTGTAAGTGAATGCAAACATCTTTAAGCCTGCCAGACTGGGTGACTTTCCATGACAGGTACACGTGTCTTGTCCATCAGTCCACACATCACCAACACGCAAAACTCTGCATTTCTGCATTTATATGAAGGATCATCTGTTCAGCAGACACTGCAGGATCTGCCTGTCTCTCACAAAACAGTGGCACAGACTTTTGTGACAGGAATGGCAAGAATGTGTCAACACATGCCGGAGCAGTCTCAGGCTGATTTGCAGACTAGATACATACTCCTTACCCCTCTCTTCAGTATTCTCACCATAGACTCTTTCCTGAGGTCACTGTACATCCGGGCTACCTTGTCCTGATCCATCTGGTTGAGTTTGGGATGAACTTTGTCTTTGGCATAAATTATGTATTTCCTCAGGACCTCCTGAGGAATGGGTTCTACCCCGTATGTGTTGGGAAGAACGACCTCATTGGCATCTCCACTCACTGCCTCTTTGTTACCTGGGTGGTGCTTGACATGGCTGTCAACAACAAACCGGGCAAGCATTTCATCCTACAAGAGAGCAGTGAAAGTCACTCACTGAATAGCAAAACCCAACAGGCTACTGCAGCTGAGCATCAAAACAGCCGCATCAAAAGCCCAGAACAACCTCAGATTTATAGCACAGCTTGTACCTGCACAGGGTCCACAGTGTCTCTGACCACACACAGGATATCAAATCGAGAGATGATGGGCTCTGTCAGGTCTACGTTCTCCGAGAAAGTTAACGATGGGTCATAACGCCCACCTACATCAAAGAGACAAATGTCAAACACAGGCTGTAGTGCTGAATCTCTGAAGAACAGACCTTTTGCACAGAGAGACTTCACTGCTAACTTTATGTGAAGAAACCAGGCAGAGGGAGGGAAAGCTGCGCTACAGTTCTCATGACAGCAGGACTCATGCTGGAGGTCCCATGATCTCTTTGCACTCACCTATAGGATTAGCAGCAGCAATCACGGTGCAGCGAGCTTGCAAGGATGTGACAATGCCAGCTTTGGAGATGGAAATACTTTGCTGCTCCATGGCTTCATGGATGCTAGTTCTATCTTGATCATTCATCTATGAGAAAGCAAAAATGACTTAAACTGAATCTATGTTTATATCCATCGACCAATACCCCAATGAGAGTCAGATCCTGATGCTCTGAAAAAGTCTGAAACTGCACTACAGACCAGTAAGGGCCTAAGGAAACTGCAAGAGTCCCATCTGGGGACCATCGTGTCCCATCATGACACCATGAGTTATAGTGCCTCCTCGTTGCAGAGGTTACCATTGATCCCTCCAGAATTAATCTTTCCCACGGAGACAAATATAGGCCTCACCTTGTCAAATTCATCAATGAGGCAGACACCTCTATCAGCCAGCACCAGAGCTCCGGCCTCCAAAGTCCACTCCTTGCTGACTGGATGCCTCTGGACATAAGCTGTGAGACCTACAGCAGAAGCACCCTGGCCAGTGGTGAAGATTGCTCTGCTAGACGCCTTCTCTATATATTTAAGAAACTGTGATTTTGCAGTACCAGGATCTCCACACAGAAGCACATTGATGTCACCACGGACTTTGTGTTTACCACCTACAACAGCAATGTGAGATACAAGTCAGCAGTTGAGCACACAGCGTGATAGCAACCCTGACCTAGAGTAGAAGAGCATTTCTAACCTTACAGAACTCATCCTTCTAAGGAGATGATAAACTGAGAAACCAAAAGGTCAAGCCTCTGAAGGGGCATCAAAAACAACCTCCTGGAGTAGGCAGGATAAAAACTTCTCCAACTTTGCAGAAGGAGCTGTTTTCACTCTCAGCATTTGTACTGTCAAACCAAAGATTTTAGCATGATAAAAGCTTTCATCACAGATACCCCTCAGTCTGTTACCTCATCTGTCACCAAGTCACACAGACAACTCTAACCAATCTCACTGCAACAGCACAGACAAACCCAGATCCACCTGCTTTCAGCTGAGTGAAGCAGCATCAAGCAATGCAAGTCATACCCACCTGGGTTTTTGGGCTCTCCACCGAAAAGAGCTAAAGCCAAGCCCCTCTTGATATCTTCATGGCCATAAATAGATGGGGCAATGCTAGCAAAAATCTGAAAGGAAAACCAGGAGTTACCCAGGGAATACCACTTCCAAGACTGAGCAGTATTTGACACAACAGTCCACAAGGGACTGTATCCATGGTTAGCCTTACAATACTCCTGGCACCAAAGAGTGTTTTTATTTTCCACAGTGAGGGAGCTTTTCCAAAGGTAACTACCCACCCACAATCCCTTAAAGGTGCTTCATGCTGGGGTATGGCAGATTGTGTAGTCTGGTGCTAGAAGCTGCTGTTGCTGCCTCCACACTCCTGTTGTACAGAAAGCACAGCACGGGGGCTGTTATCAGCTGTTGAAATGCTGAAGACCTTGACTTGAGACTTACTCACTGCATAGGATAGCAGTTGGATGGTCTATGCTGCACAATACGAACAACTCGCTTGTTCTCTCAAGGATATTATAATAGTCTGATGATGCAGATTACAGATGTTAACAGACCTGGCTCTACTGAAGCTGCTCCACCTACTGGGAACAGCAGGCAATATAAAAACAGTATAAAGTTCTCTTCTTACAGAGATTAAACTTGATCCAAGTGAGATTGAACATGCACCAATCCAGGAGCATTGTTCCTCAAAGTATTGTATTCAGGTCTTCGGACAAAGAGAGAAGCAAAGCCCTACCACAGCTAAAGCTAAGTAATGAAAGCCTGTTATAGGGACTGGAAACACTGGAGAATTTACAGAACATTTCCCCCACTTGGCTTTCAAGATAAAGAGAGACAAAACAATACTCATATATAAGCAGTACCTCAGTATCTCTCTTCCAGCCCTGTAGAAGGCTCAGAGAAGGAAGAGGAGAAACAGAAAATCTGACCCACAAAAGTACAAGGCAAATTGATTATTTACTTCCCTCCTACAACTTGCTCCCATCAACAGATGCCCAAGAGCTAGAGAAGCCCAGAATGAATACAGACTTCTAAAAGTTTCTTTAAAGTTTGTTTAGCCAGCTGACTTCTTTCATCACATTCTGATCCAGCTGCCAGGTGCAGCAAACTGTCAACAGGAAAAAGAAGTGATGTTGGAGGCTGACCTACCTTCTCCCCAATTTGCTCATCCTTGGACAGACTCACAATCATTTTCACATCTTCATCAGTCAGCTCTCCCACAGCCAGCTTGTTGTCCTTCTTGGCGATGTGATTAGCCAAGATCACAGTTGCAAACACTGGGAACCCATTGGCAGTGTTCAAGGAGCCATCATAGTTGTTGTGGTAGATCCCCGTTAGCTCCTGGAAACCAGGAGATGGTATGTCAGTGCCTGCACAGCACAAAAAAGCCCTGCTCTCTATTTTAAGATGCCAGTCTCAAAAACAGCTGCCCAAATGCATCTGAGGACACCCCTCCTCACATCCCCCCAGGTTTTCTCATGATGGCATTCTCAGAGTTCCACAGTGTACTCACAATCTCATCCCCTGGCTTGCAGCTGTCAACCAGATCAGCAAGGAGAATGGCATCCTTGGAGCGGGGCAGCCTGCCAGCAGCTACCTTTCCAGGGCTCTCCTGGATTTTGATGCGCTGATAATTCTGATAGACCGTCTGTAGAAACAAAGTACAAGTTAGCCAACAAGTTTGGCAGGCATCAGCATGGCTGATATTCTTCAAAGGCACTCACTAGAGAAGGTCCATTCAAAGGTATAGTATACTTTGGTTAGAAACCTACAGACATGAGGGAGGCTATGAGGAGGTGTGACAAACAACAATGGGCACAGGAAAGCACTTTACCACCTCTTAACAGTATTTCAGCCACCACACTGATTACTCACACAAATACTGGACCAGCTCCTAGGAGGAGGATGACCCACTTGTGATGGTTAAAAATAATAAGGCAAAGAATGAAACCCAGAAACTCCACATCTAAGATTGTGCTACTGTTCTCTAGTTTCCTTAGCTGCCAGATCACATAATGCTGACCTAGCTTGGGGAGGAGGAGAGATGGACAGTCTTACAACATGGACAGGGAACCGTACCACAGAAATGACTGGGAAAAGATTCAGTCCAAAGACACTGAGGAAGTAAATGACTTTTGGCTGCTGAACTGAGCAGATTCTGGTCAAGAGCTCAAACAGATGAGATCTATCTCCACAGACCCCTGGATACAGCAGCTGGCTACCTCTCCCAGCACCAAGCCTGTTCAAAGGATGGGAGCTAAGCAGGGCTGGGAGGAAAAGGCTGTCAAGAAGCCTGGGAAATAGGAGCAGAGAGCAAGCACATCTCTCACCTCTTCCATGTTGATTTCAAAGGGGCCAAGAGACTGACACTCTGGACAGGAACCAGGTTTCACCTCCTGGTTTTGGGACTGGAAAAAGGGCCCCAAGATGAAGCTGCACTTGCCACAGTTGTATTTAACCATGCTGAGCTGAGGCAAGACCCCTGTGCAACTTGTTACCACTCCACTGGTCCGGATTAACTGATTCAAGTGCAGCTGCCTGAGGAAAGACAAGAGAGATACTGAATGCCTGTGGGGCACAGAAGGCACAACATGCTACAGAAATACTCTTGCTACAAGGCACAACTCCCAAATTCTGCTATTTACCTGAGTGACCGCAGCTCTTCCACCAGAGGGAGGTGGGAGACACGGACATGGATCTCCTGGGCAATACGATCATATTTGGGATACATGGCCAACACAACTTCCTTGGCTGCTTCATCAAAGATCTTCAGCATTTCTGCTGGTGCCTCGGGCAGAAAGTAGGCAAGGACATGTTCCTGGGCAGCCAGATCCTCATAGTTCACCACCAGACTCTCTCTGTTCTCTTTAGAAAAAGATGAGGTGAATTGTATTTTTAACCTGCTCACTCCTCAAGGATTCTGTAAAAGCCAGCCAGAACAAACAAGCCCATATCCCACTGGCTACAGAGGTCTCCATGTCCTCTGAAAAGCTTTTAGAGGTCAACAATATAAAAACTAGAGGAAAAATCTTTTTAGTTTATTCCTCTGATAAATTCTTTACCAGTACCAAATTCATGGTTGTTCCACTCCAATTCAGCACAGACACTTCCTTGTCTTGGTGTTCCCAAGCCTCAGCCCAACACAGAACTCTCCCACAGACCATCAGGAAGCAGAAGTTAATAGAAGAGACAACTGTGCTGAATGGCTGGCAAAAAAGCTTCTGTGTCTTATGTCCCTGGAAAGGGACAAGACAAATGCCTTTTATTTCCTAACTGTATGACATTGATCCCGACCTACTACTACCTGAGCTTCAGCCTCAATGCAAAGAAGAAATAAGCACTGCACTTACATAAGCTGTTCTTAGATGTAACAATTTCTGGTTTTAAAATTTATCACTGACAGCCTTAATGATTCCTTCCTCTGGCAGCACCTAGTCAGGATAAAAAGCTGCAACACTGACATGGTATTCAAAGTCACAAGGTCTGTTTGTGTTCCTTTGCTGGATACCAGTTTCCAGTGTGAGAAAGTAACGGGCACAGACAGCAAGCAATTGTTGTCTGGCTCAGACTGCAAGCTTGCCGACCACTGTCTGCTGCCCCACATATTCTTTTGCTAGCATATATTCACAATATGAATATTAATGAGTAGCAGACACCAGGGGCTTTCTAATTAGTCAGCCAGAATCAAAGAAGATAGCAGACATGTTTCCGTTACTCATTTATCTCTATCAGCAGCTGAGTATCCTGAAGTGCTGACTCAATGTCTGAACCAGACAGGGGATGGCAGAAGAAGTCCACCCATGGACTGGATCACTGTAAAGCACCATAATCCACATAAAGAGAAGAGAGCCTCTAATCACCCATCCCTACCTTTGCACATGTCACTGATCCTCTCCTTGAAGACATTGTGCCCACGGTCATCCACGTGGGTCTTCAAGAAGTTCTTAAAGCGGTGATAGATCTCAAGCCGGGGAGCTGCCATGGAAACCCACTCCCTCACTGAATGCCCTTTCATGTCTTCCAGATTCTCAATGCTCTCGATCATGTCTTCATCTTCCTCTTCCATGCCATCAGCAGCCCGTTCTGCCAGACGCCTCTTCCGTGAAGGTCGATCTTCATCTTCATCATCACTATCTGATGGTTCGGAGAAAAAGTTTTAAAGAGCTGGAATGGGAATTCCCACTCTTTGGATTAGTCATGGTTTCATAGTACAGGCTGTGGAAGTGAGAGGTCAGAGTGGGGGACATAAAGCAGGAACCATCCCAAATGCAGACTAAATACAGTTAACACCGAAGACTTTTTGAGGTGAATAAGAAGATTTATATGTAAAAGCACATGGTTGTGTCCATTAATGCACTGAGAAGGAAGGCCAAGGTTTCCAAGTGTATCAAGGCCCCCCCTTCAGGCCCACAAAAATCTGTATAGGAACACCAACAAACTCTCCTGCATACACTTGGTAGAATCTCAAACCCTTGACACAGGCTCAAAATCCCAACTTCGTTGAGGCAGTGACCATATAAGCAGAACATCACACCAGAGGAGCAACTAGTAAGCCCAAAACAAAGGGATCATGTGCTGGGGAGTCCATCCAAGTGCACAGCCCGATTTTCAGTAATATCCAAAATACACCTGGGCTCCAGGGACCTCCCTACTACTCTGAAGGTGAGAGTCCAGCTTCCCCACAAGAGTCAGCTTACAGTCAAGCCCCACAGGGATCAGCAGCCCACTTGGGCTCATGTGCACCTACCGTAAAGCAGCCCCCTCCTCATGCGGCCCATGCCCTGCTCCAGCTCGCGGTCTCGCTGCCTCATCACTCGCTCTGCAGCTTCTCGCTGGCTGGCAGTCAGCTCCTCCACATCCTCATCGTCCAAGGCCAGGCCTTCTGCTTCATAGACATCCAGCTCGGGGATGGGGCGGTAGTCCCTAGCACAAACACACAGCACCAAATCACACCAGGCTCCAGAAATTCTCCAGTCCTCCTTCTTTCTACTGCTGGATAGGTGTTAGACCTTCTTCCTTATCAAGACTGAACACATGGAGTAGGCAAGGCTGGACAAGACACTGAGCAACCTGATCTAGTGGAAGGTGTCCCTGCCTATGGCAGGAAGGTTAGAACTAGATGATCTTTAAGGTCCCGACCAATCCAAACCATTCTATGATTCACAACAGAAGATGCCCTACAGTACAAAGGATGTTATAACTTTCATAACCATGAACTGCGAAGTTCAGCAGCTTGCTGGCAAGCCTGGGTAAGTAAATGTTAAAATTTCTGCCTGCAGGAACTGGGTTTGATGCACATCACACATCCAGGGAGATCCTGGTTTACTCCCACTTTGCTCCAAGCTTGCAAGTTGTTCAGATCTCCCAGGACTCCAAATGACACCATGTCCGGACTGGTCTCCACTGTCCAACCCCCTTATCCCAGCTACCAGCACGGCTGAGAAACCCCACCATGGTTAACATCCCCCACGTCACCAGCTGCAATGGCGCCCCTTAGTAAAGCCCCATCCCTAGACACAATACCCCTCTAAAAGCCAGCTCCCACTGGTTTCCTTACCTTTCCATCCCTTCCCCAATAAGCTCTTCTCCTTCTTCTTCATCCTCTTCTGGGAGCCCCCCGGTCCCCAGGAGCCCCTCAGACTCATCCTCGAAGGGGGGCAGGTCCCGGCCGGGGCTGGAGGTGAAGGCATCGCCCCGACGGGAGCTAAGCACGGGGCTTGTGGCCACCGCATGTGGCTCGGAGGAGTCCTGGGAGGGGCAGAAAGACAGGATGAGGGCTGAGGAGACGGGGGATAGCGTAAAGGCAGGAGGACCGAGGCAGCCTGCTCCCTCTCCTCCTCCCCGGCACCGGGAAACGGAGAAAGAGAAGAGGCAAGACTTTGTACGTCGGAGAGCAGTCAGAAGGGGGTCACGGATTAGCGAAGAGAGGGCGATTAAAGTAGCGAGCCCTCCTCGCAGATGACGGCGGAAACACATAAGAGAGCGGGGGGAAATGCACCCTTCCAGCACAGCGCAGTCAGAGCGGAAGGCTCTGATCTCCGATCCTCCCGGCCCCCGGCTCCAACCCCGCGGCTGCCCTCGATCCCAGACGGTTTGCGTTCTCCAGTGCAGAGCCCACAGAAAACATCCCACCATCGTGAGCGCTTCACAACCGCTCCCCCTCCCCCATCCGTTCGCCCTCGAAACCCCCTCCGCAGTCCAAACGGGCGCGATGCCGATCAGCTTGCAGGAGGGGGGGGAAGTGTCCCGGGATCCGGAACCGGCGGGGGGGATGACCCCCCTCAACCCGCTCCGCTGCCCCGGCCCGGCTGCTCACTCACCGCCATCGCTGCCCTTTTTTCCTGCCCAGACAGATTCCGCGCGAAAATGGAACCACGTGGTTACGAAAAGCGCGCGAAACCTCATGAATAATGAAGACATGGGGCAGGGCCTGATCCGGTGCATAAATAGTGCTGAGGAGGCGGGCGGAGGGCATTGCCCGCCCCAGACATGGAGGAGGAAGGTATATCTGCGAAGGACTGGTAGGAAGAAGCTGCAAGCTAGGAAATTTTAGCGAACGTTCGGATTTTCTCTACAGGAGCTCTCTCCTGATGGGAACCCCAGCCACGAGGGAGACAGTGCTGCTAATTCAATTTCCCTGTCTGTTCCCTTATGTCCTCATCTCCTGCTGCTAAAATTTGCCACTACCCCATAGGAGAGCGCCTTGAATTGCCTTAATTCTGGTTCATGCTAAAACTACCAAGAGGGGGTATTAGGGATTGTTTTGGCCCGAGTCTGTATCTAATAGCAGAAGCAGGGAGGTCGTTCTGGAGAATGCTTGATGCATTGAGCAATCCTGTTTGGGAGAGGAATATAAGAAGCACTCCCCCTCTAGAAACTCAGAGGGATTTAGAGAGACAAGCAATGGGGTGATGTTTGCTGAAGAGAAATAACTCCATTCTGGGCTGCAGGCTCTTGCAGAATGGTAGCTGGCTTGGATTTTGTAAATCTACCTTTCCTGCAGGTTTTTACTGCTTGGTGCTGGGCTATTTCTGCTCTTGGCTACATTCAGATGTGAGACAGTAGCCCTGAAACAGGAGATACGAGAAGCGAAGTGACTGAAGAGGCAGCTGACAATCATGGACCTGAAATGGGTTTTCATGAGCGTGATTCAGCCTATTACAAATATAGCTAAGCAGGAGTATCACACTATAAATATAGGAGAGTGGCTCTTTCTCATCTCTGTGACAGTTGATGGTGAGCGGGCTGGTGCTTGGAGTGAACCAGGCTTAGGGACCCTTAGGATTGCCCCTGCCTGTTTGCCCCTAGAGACCACCATAGCTTGAAGGAAGGCAATCCAGGACATGTGTAATTATGGTGGTGCTGCCTCATAAGGCCTAGATTGACATACTGTGATGAATTGGTCCCGCCACAGGGTGACACTGTCTCTCCAGGCACTGGATAGCTGGATGGACAGACAGAAAAGCCATCCTTCCCACAAGGCCATGGACCACGTTCTTGTTTTCACTGTTCTGTTTGCATCCTGTGCTTGAATTGGGGGCTCAGTCTCTTTGGGAAGAGCTGGGCAGCTAAAACCATACCTAAAATAAGGAGGCCACCAAGCAAGTGACAGGGCTTCTTGTTGTGTTGGAGGACAGGTTCTGGGGCAGGTGAGGGGAATGGGATACAGGCAGGGCTGGGACAGCTTGCGGAAATGAATGAATGCAGCTGAGCACCAAACCCCTGATCGTATCAAAACTTGCCACGAGGATTTTGCAGAGTGGTGGCTCACAGCATGGGAGGACCCCTGGAAGGTGGATTTGCCATGAAAGGAAGAGCAGAGACACCAGACTACAGCTCAGGTGGTGCAAATTTGTACCTAATCCTAGAAATCAGGAGCTTGATAGATCTGCTCTGAAACAAAACAGGCACATCTGCCTCTGCAGTTTCTCGGCACCTGAGCAGCAAAGTGGTTCTGGATAAGAAGCAATATCCTGTATGATAGACTGATCTATTAAAAGCTGAAAGAAGATTTTAGAGGAAGTGACCTAGAATAATGGAGTTTGATGATAACATGAGGGTGTAATGCTGTCTGGAAGCCACAACTGCACCTTCCATCTCTGATGCCTCCAAGTCAGGTGAAATTGCCGAAGGACAGAAGGTACTTGGTACCATGTGCCAGCTTTCCTTGGGGCCTTCAGGGTAATACCAAGGGCTGCTAAATATCACCTCTTGTCTTGCTTCATCCTGGCAAAACCAAGTGACACTGTGAGGACAAACAGAGTGAGATCTGTCATATTTTTGCACTGAACATGTAGTTGACACAGAGCAGCAGCTCTCATCTGAGTGGGAGAATGTGTGCAGCTAAGGAGATGGAGCAATTCTTGGATGAGCACTATCAGTTCTGTTCACAGATACCATGTTTAGTCTGAAAGGCAATGACTTGTTGATATGGATTTTCCGTCTCCTCTGTCTCATGTAAGCAGAGAGGAAAGCAGGATCTAAAGTGTTATTGACCTTGTGGTGGCTCCCAGTGGTCTTTTGCCCAAGAGGCAGCTTGGGCTGGTGGGTTGGATCTGGTGTCTCCAGCACTGGGCTCTAGCCTCAGAGGGAATCAGATGGAGTGAGCAGGTGGATGGAAAGCAAAATCTCTCTTCCTGACACAGTTATGTGGGAAGTGATGTCTTCAATTAGTTAGTGCCTGAGGCTACAAGTGCGAAGACTTGGATTTTACATATGACTGTTACCAAGGCACTTTTTAGGCAGAAGTGCTTCAACTCTCTTCAAACTTTATATATAACTCAGATACTGGTGCCTGCTGAGTCTTTGAGCTTGGACCCATAAATAGAATATGTGAAAATATTCCACTGTGTCATTAACCTGAGCAACAGTTTGAGAAGGGACAAGCTAAGGACTGGCTTCTCCAGGTGTCATTCCAAATGCATGACATCACCATAAAAACCTGGTTCACCCTAGTGGTAAATCGAAGGAATAGGGCTGAGGTATGCAACAGTCTCTGAGTTTGTCCCCTCCATGAGGCTTGCTGCAGTGAAACTGGAAAATTGAGCCTGAGAAAAAGATCAGTCAGGCTAAAGTTGAGGAAGATGTATGTTTGGAGTGGGCTGTTTGCTAGAGCAGAGTGTTAAACTTGATCTTTTAAAGAGATGCAGACCTTGCAAAGCAAATTTGAGCCCAACAAAAGCCTTGCATTCCTGTAGGAGCAATCCCTGGAGCCCAAGGTGAACAACTGGTAAGAAACCACACTGGAGTTTATCTTCCAGCCCTTGAAATGACTCAGGTAACAAGCATCCCCCTTGAAACTGCTCAGTCAGAGAGCTCCTACTGCCAAGCGTCACCTGCTGATCTTTGACTGGTTATTGCCTTCAACTCCTTTTAAAATCTTGGATTATTTTTCCTACTTATTCCCTTATTTACTACACCAAACTTTTCTCTGTCTGGTACTTGTGTCTCCAAATCATATTTATCATATTTCCCTTTAGCTGACATTATCCCAGCTGTGCCAGGTTAGTGTGTTCAGCTTTAAACTCCCCTCAGAAGCCAAATTCTCCAGCTGGTTAATCATTCTCTCCTGTGGGGCCTGAATCTGCCCCATGGAAGAAAATTAATTCCCTGCCGTGCTATCAGTAATTCCTTCACGAAAGCAGCCTGTTTCTCCTTGCTGCGGAGACGTGTGAAGAGCAGTGGGGTATGTTGGGTGGGACAGGCTGATGCAAGACATCATCATGCTGTAACAGGCACAGACCCAGCACCTCGCAGGCCTTATCGACCACCTGTGCTGTGGTCAGGCTTCTGCTGGGTCCTACCCCGTGTACTCCCCACGGCCTATGATCCATGCCCAGATAGCGGTGGGGCCCGCCAGAG
The DNA here is from genome assembly GCA_013400935.1 of Turnix velox. Lineage (NCBI taxonomy): Eukaryota > Metazoa > Chordata > Aves > Charadriiformes > Turnicidae > Turnix > Turnix velox. The sequence goes on from VZTY01032406.1 coordinate 17,122, forward strand.
AGGGTTGGGGGAGACCTGGCCTCCGGGTACTGGGGCTCGAGGCCGCTCCCCTCCTCCCCACCTTTCTGGGGTTCGGACGGGGACAGGCCGCCTTTAAGGTGCAGCGGGCCCGCCCCTG
>VZTY01032408.1:0-19305 GCA_013400935.1 Turnix velox
TCTGTGATTCTGTAATAACATAATAGTTTATGTCAATTCGAACCCTACATTATTACAGTAATTACTTTCTGCTATAAATAAGCTTTGTTTTGAATGCGGTGCTAATATACTTAACATTCAACAAATAATTCTTATTAGCTGCTATCCATATCTTTCTGGCTACTGATAGTCATCTATTTGCAACAAAAAAAGGGGAATTAATTAATACAGACTCATATCTATATAAAAATGGATATACACAAACACTGTGAAATATTCCCTGATTTTGTTTCAGCTTTATTTGGAAATATTTGAAAAGTTAAATTTATGCCTGTGCTTCTTGAGATAAAAATGAGGTAAAGGCATGTTGACTACAGCAGGAACAAGGCCACTGTACCTCATCTGATGATTTCCTGATCTGCCTGCAAGAAGCACACACGGGAGAATCAGCAAGCAGAAGGCATGACCAGCACTGGAAGATAATTCAGCATGGGTATCATATTTCATTTGTGGCATGATTACTAAAAACATTTGATAACATTCCTTCTTGGAAAATAGCAGACTAGGAAAGTTTCTTGTCAGCAAAAAGAAGCGGCACTCCAGATATTGAAATTGCACTCATACCCAGACTCAAGCATTTACGTTGCCTTCCCTTTGTCAGAAAGCTTTACAAACTATTGGCAAAAGCATCCAGCCTCAGCTGATTATCTATTTAAAAGACTGGCAATTGATAGAACGAAATATAATGTGAACACACAGTTTGCTCCTTGGATGTGATCACCAATGTACTGTAAATTACCAGGACAATTTCATTGCAGTTGCAGAATTACTAATGACATACTTTGGTAACAAAAAAATTGGTGCTTTATTGATAAAAAGCAGTATTTAAATCAACAAATGTACTTATATGCACTAGCTACTATGCACAGCTATTAAAATTATTGATTACCTTTACAGTATGATGCTTTGAAAATGACCAGTATGCTGACTGAGGCATTTTAATCAACAAAAATAGATGAATGAAAGTGATTAGCCCTGGTTTCTGAAGGAGTATAAGCTTGAATGGTCCCTTTTTCAGTCTCCTGCACTCTGATGCCTTGAGAGTAGACCTAAGAAACTTTGATGGGGACAGGTGTCTCAAAAATTACAGCGTATGGAAGTCTTTTGGGAACTGAAAATTGGCTGCAGGTATTTTCAACCGCTTTCTGCACTAACAGGAGAGAAAAAAGTATAGTTCAGCCTCTACCTTTTTTGGATGTCTGGCCATTAGCTGTCATCACGTAAGTACCCTGGAACCATGTAGTCTCCTTTTGACAGTGAGAGTGAAGGAGCCTTTCCAGGAATGTAGAGGGTATCTGAAAGCAGTGCTTTCAGACAGAAAAAATTGAAGAGGTATAGGATACAAGCCCACACAACGTTAGGCTTCTTTCCTTGCTTCTTTTAAAAGCAAAATAATAGGAATCAGAAGTAAAACAACAGTTCATTAGACAGAGCTCTAGTTGTAAGGCACTATATATATTTTACTTTGAAAGTCTTTAGCTTTTAGACTTTACCAGCACACACTTTTCTCACATTGTTATGTGTGAGCAGAAGTTGTATTGCTATTCTGTGTTGTTACTGTGCCAAATGCTAACCTCTTCCAGACTAGGAAATACAATTTTAGGAAAGGCAAAATGCTTCTGAAAACTAGTCATGTGTCTTTAAGGAACAAACAAACAAAAAAACCCCAAACATCCAACATAAATATTTTATTACTATTTCTCAGCAGAAGGACATAGTTAACCTTGTAAATGGGTGATCGAAGGCAAGACATCTCTTGTGGCAATGGTGTTCTGCTTTCCTCAAAGGAATGGGAGCTTTAGAGCCAGCCTCTCAGATCTTTGAGAAGGACCTAGTAGCAGCCTGTATTTGCTTCTGACTTCTCTTGGTCTCAGGGAAGACTGGCAGCCTAAACAACCTTGTGAAATAATGTCAACAGGCTGTTACATAAATAATTGAGGAGGAAAGCTTTGATGCTTGAGCTCCTGTTTCTCATCCAACTTCACATCCTCTGCCTCTTTTCTGTAAAGAGTTGAACACCATTTACTGCTAAGAATTCTGCTTAAGATTTTGAGCATCCTGACATTCTTTTTTGTTAACTTCACGGGATGTGAAAATGGCTTGACCACTTAAAACAAGCAGGCAATATTCTGTATGTGCCTGTTTGTTCAGTACAAACTAACCCGTAGTACTCCAGTCTGGGGAACATGACAACAAAGAGCTGCTCAGATCTAGGTGTTCTTTCTTGTCATTTTCATACTGAACTTGTAATGAAATATCCAATTGCTTTTAGTCACAATTCTGAGATTTTTCTTTGAGCTACATTTTCCTGGGCTGAACTAGGTGGTCTAGCACTAGGGAGATTTCAGTTTGAGTTTTGAGATTCTATGCAGTAATTACTGCAGCCTTTTATATTAATTTTTATAGCATGAGTCACAAAAGTGAGCTCTCAGTCTTCAGTGTTTCTACAGCTGAAATTAGAGTTCTACAGATTTTAGAAAATGGTTCTTCATTTGTAACACCCAAAACACTTAAATTCCCTTAATCTTTTTGCTATAAAATCACAGCCATTTGCTTACCTGCTCTGTCCTGTGAAATTCAGGCATGTAAAATACATAGAAAATGAAATACATGAAATATATTCCTTTTAATGGGGCTACTAAGAACTTTAACATTCTAGGTATAAATTCCTGCTGCTAATGTGTGCCTTAATTTATTATTCATATGTGAATCTCTTTGAGTTCCCAATTACTATCCAGCAAGAGCAACTGGCTCCTGAAATTATTCCCAAATGACTGACTTTGTAAAGGACACTGGAGTTTACATCTTAGTTCCCTAATTAAAGACAAAACACTCAATAAAACTTGAACAACTAGTAATTGGAAGATAACAGTTAATCCCACTGCGTCCCTATTAGTAGAAGTTTTGTTCCCTGATAACTGATCACAAGTGGGTCATGTGAGGAGTGCAGAACTACTATTGAAGTTGCAGGTTAGTGAAACTGAACCAGTGGGAATAGATTGAAAAATGTCCCTGGCATATACGGTGCCTTAACATACACACTTTGTTGCAACTCAGGGGACAACATCTGCAACATCACAGATGCTGTAATTCCAGGTACTGGCTGGGGCATAAAATAGCAGGTAAAAATGGTGAAGGGAGAAGGAATGGGTTTCAAAGAGTTTGCCATTCCGCTCATTGTGCTGCTCCCTTCTCTGCAAGTGCGATTTGGCCATAAAATAGTTCACATCAATTTAATCAGAGTCTTGGCCTTGATGGTAGTCCAGGAGCAGAAAGTTCTTGATGCCTTATTTTTCCCCTTCCGATTCTAGCTCTTTAAAGCAACTAAGAGCACAGACAGGATTATAAGGTATTAGACTGCAGCGATATTCCTTTTCAGCTAGTGGAAAACAAAACATTTTCATCACAATAACCTTCACCCCGATCTGCATTAAGTACTTCTCCCTCGTCAAAGTACAAATACTGGATTCTTTAAAAAAAGACACATAACCTCACAGATGTTTCAACTACTATAATGTAAATACTGTAAGATTAATAGCAAGAATGTCTCCAGGTGAAAAGCAGTATGAGCAAGACTCTGAGTTAAGGTTATTGTGCTTTGAGGAAATGTGCTTTTTGTTAGGCCAAGCAGGAAAAGGTTTGTGTGGTACTATATTAAAACTATTTTCCTACTTTTATTACTTTCTTTGAGCATCAGGTTTCGTAAATTAACCAACATTTGTCAGGTGAAAACAATAGAAATAATTTCAATACTCCACCTTTTTCTCATCAGTCCTTTTACATTCTTCTGTTCAATTTGTCATCACAGAAGAGTAACACAAGCAGGGCTATGCTGTCTGAAATGAAGGGTTCATCAAGGCCACCAGCTCATCTTCAGCATTTGCCATTAGCAGATGTCCGGGAAAATGTAAGAACAGAAGCATGCTCCCCTGCCATCTCCTCAGGACTCTCTCAACCTCCACCTGCTTTCCATATGGGCAATTTCCTGAGCCTGTTGTGATTTCATGAGTAACCTACTGTCTTCTAAACATTAATCCCATCCTCTTCTGATGGGATACAAATGTTCAGTAACGAGAACTTCCTTTGGAAAAGAGCTTCACAGATCCACTGACTACTGTGTGATAAAACATCTCCTTTCATTTGTCTTAAACTTTATTTCCTTGATACTCTGTAGTTTCTGTACTGAAATAATGTTGTCTCATTTCCAAGAGAGTCTAGTAACATGTTTTTCAAGGGCTTGATGTGACATTTCCTGGCACTTGTCCAAGATCACATACCCCTTTTATGTAGACATTCATGCCTGTAGCATCTGTCCTAGCTTGTGGCCTGTTACACATGTGCAGCACTACTGCACCAGGTACATAGGCTTACACCACGGTATTAGAAAACAAAGCAAACCCAAAAGTTCCATCTGTGACATTTGCTACATCTAGCATTCTACCAGCTCCTGGTAAATATCAGATACTTGTTTCTCTGGGTCTCAGACCAACTCTGGGGCCTGTCCTTAGCTAGATTACTTCATTTGTTCAATATTAAATGCTTTTATGAGATGCCAGAGCTGACTTTTCCAGTACCTAATTGCTATGGAGAGGAATACAGCATTATAGTGAGTAAAAACACTAAAATATTTTTATTTCTTAAACCTCAGAATGAGGCTCTTCAATGAAATTCACAGATATAATGACATACAGAAACAAAAATACTACATCTCCAGATGGCAGTAAAGTTCTTTAGTTTGAACACATGAAGCACAAAATTAAAAAGCGTGGATATATCAAAAAAATCACTGTAATTATATCTTTGCCTCTGAGAAAATGAAACAATGCATCTTCAATAACAAAACCAGCAAAATTATCATATGCATGACATGAGTCAAGTAAGGAGTAAATGGAAGAGAAAGGTGCTTGAATGCCTGCTTTACTTTGTCTCTAACTTGCAGCAGGATTAATTGAAAGAAATCAGGAATGTTTCAGTAGATCTTTGACTGAGTTGTGCGATAGTGGACAGCAGTATCAGCACATCTGCTATGTTTTGGCCACTTATGTTTTTTTTTTGTCTGTACTTGTAAGGTTGAAAGCCTGTTTTGTCTGCTGGAGTACAGAGCTGGCTTTCTCCACTATGCCAGGGATACGATGTAGACAGACATATTCTGTCCCATAGCTGTGGAGCTTCAACCACAAACACCAGAGGTGACAGTAGAAACAGGGACAGCACCACACACAAGAAATTTTTCCGCTGACTATGAACATTAACAGAAAGATACTGTGTGGTACTGAAAAAAGATTACCATCAACTTTTTGTAGATTGTAACAAAACTAAGTCTTAAGTCCAGAATTACAAGGAGGTCTAGAAAGTCCTCTTTAATTTAGTAGAGATCCATTACTGAGCAACCCCAGGTCTGCTCTGATCAGCTGATAGAGGGACAGCTTCCCAGACAGAAAACAGCAGAGTAAACCACAACTGCTATTCTGGGTTCAGTGTGGATGTACTACTTTAGCGTCTGCACGGCCCAGCTGAACAAGCTTGTCAGTCAGGATACTGGTAGGAACTGAGGTTGTTATGACCTCCTCAAGGAAGCCAAGTACTGGCCTTCTCTAAGAGCTGGAGGAATGTTTTCAGTTCAAATTTCTGGTACTGTGTGTCAGAGCCACTGCCATCTGGAAGACTTTTGCAACTTGAGGAGCTCTGAGTCCGGGCTATGTTGCGCCTCTGTTCTCAGCCACAGAGAAAGGCTACTTTGGATGAGCATAAGTAACCCCCCACTGTACCCTGTCATGACACACAGTGTCAGTGATGCTATGGAGGTCTCCTTTTAATCCTGAGCAGAAGAAAGGGGACTGCAGTCACCTCATACAGAAATAGGGTCATCCTTGCTGAATACAATACAACAAATGATGCCACTTTCTCTCTTAAAAGTAGAACAAATCCATTGTCTGTGGTGTCCTGCTAAAGGAGCACTTTGGGTTTGGGACTGGAATAAAGTTGTCTACGCAATTTAGTTTGCTGATGGGCTGCGCAGCCTGAATAGTCTTCTGTGCTGTGGGGAGTCAAAGATGTAAGTGCACATGGTTTGACATCTAATCAGTAGCTTATCCTGCCAGGGCTGCTCTGCAGCAGCTGAACACGGATACCAGAGAATAGTTTGCTAACTGCCCACCAGCAAATGTTGAGTGATAACACATGTAGTTCCCTACATGTTTTATGCAGATTCTCAGAATTATCTGACAGTTTTATATCTAGAAGCATGATACATTGTAATTACAATTAAAAATATTTTGACAGGCAAAACAAATGACCATATTAATTAGAAAGATGGAGAAAACAATAGTTTAAAAAATTAACGACCTATAGGCAAATCAGGATATTGTAATAGAGGACATTTTAATACAGATGTTTTGATGTAAAGCAGCTCTTAAATAGAGGTTCAAGTTATGACTGAAAAAAGAGTAATTTTCAAAACAGCCAAGGGAAGATGTGAGAGATTAAAAGTGAAGAAATCTTCATGCTGAAGAAGTGAAGGGGAAAGAAGGAAAGACCTTTTCAGCTGGAGGAAAAGCTTACAGTGAGGTGGTGGAGTGGGGAGATGTGCTGGTGTTTGGAGTTTTCTCCCCATTGTATTGTCAAGTGGTGGGGTAGGTGTTGCATTATCAGTGGAAGGCTGGGGTATGACCAGTAAAATCACAATCTCTCATGGTGTGTTCTGCATTGTAGCCATGTTCTTCCCTATCTTGTTCTCACACAAGGCAGGAACCATCCTAATTTTGGTTCTTAGTTGTAGGGTTTTGCACCAGGAAGCAGGTGAGGGCAGCCTCCATCCAAAGAAACCCTTCAGAATATGATGACTAAAATGTAAATCTCTGAGATAATCTGCTCACCATTACTTCTGTCAAGAATTTTCAGCTTCTTGATTCACTGAGTTGAACAAGGGCCTGACCCTGAGACCTTTAAGCAGACTGTGTGGCTCAGCGATAGATCTGAAGCAGGTCTTCTTTGCTGCTGGTTTACTGCCAGCATCAGTCATGCTGCTTGGACTCCTCTGGGTGAAGACGTCCCTTTGACCTCTGTCAGCCTGGGAGCAATAATTTCTGCAAGGCAGAGAAAAGCCTTGAAAGTGAAAGTAGCACTAACAGCTGTGTAGAAGAATATTTCTCACACAGTACTATCTGTACTATTTTACTGTTTCAACCATGGGACAGTCAGTGAGTTCAGAAATGAAAGCCTGGGAGGTGTCTGGGAAGTGATTGGGAGATGTTACACCTTATTTTAGTGGGATTAAACTCTAGGAAACTGACTCCTAACCAATGCAGATTTCTCTTCTCAGGATGCTTTTGTGTTCTTAAAAATGCTTTCACTCAGTGAGAGCACCTGATCTCTACAGGTATAGCTAGAGTTATCTGGGGCTTTAGGTGGGGCATTTGGTTCACAGGTCTGTCCAATAACAAAGGGAAGGAAGATACAATTAAAATATGACTGCACTTAGACTAGGGAGAAAGGTGATCTTCTGTGGCCATTAAAACATTGTTATCTGAGATATACTGACCATCCTCGCATGCAGCTGTATCAAAGCCAATTTTGAGATTTCTTTCTGGTTTCCCCTTACTGGCATATCTGCAGGTAGGTTCAGCAGGTTAACTGGATTTACTCTTGCCACTAGTGAAAACAAAACCCACTACATGGAGCACTATGGAGCTCAGATCTGTTTGTGCTAAGCAACAGCCTGTTAAACAACAGAATGCCAAGTCTGATTTCCTCAGGTTAGTCTCTATAAAAGCAGGGCTTTTGTGGCTGTTCCGGAAGAGGTACACTTGTGCACTTCTTGTAAGGACTTCTGCTCAAGGAATACCATGTATCTGCATCAGATCTAGCAAGAAGGAAGATAAAGCATATATATGCCCATTGGGAATGCCCAGTACAGAATGCACTCCTTCCTCTTCAAGTCTCATAAACAAAAGCTGACTCAGTCTGCAATGAGCTGACACTTCTGCTGGTGGGAAATGAACATTCAAGGTTGCAGGATCTCTTCAAATTGTACTATGACTTGGAAGTGTAAATCATGTTTGTTTCTGCATACTTGCCACTGCATTTATTACATTAGTGTTAATCTGCATATCTTTGAATGGAGCTTCACAGGCAGATGGGACTGGAGCTTTTGTGGGACTGCAGTATTTGAGTCTTCTGAACCCTGACTTTAACATGATTTTTGTCTTATGCCAGTAGAAAATATGGTTATTTTTAATCTTGTGCCTACAAAAACTTAGGGTTGCAAAACAAGCCCTCATCTCCTTCTCTGTGTCTGAGGTGACTTGACAGTAGCTTTGTCTTCTTCATGGTTATATGGCTCACAGTTAAGCTGAAATCTGGGAGCACCATTTTTTTGTTCATTCAGACAGACTGTGGTGGTTGCACTGAGTTCACTGTCCAATCTTACAAGAGGTTTTTCAAAAGCTGCAGCAGTCTGACTGCTAATTATAGACAAGGGAGATTTTTTAAATTAGCTGCCTCAACAAAACAGGTGGTTATCTGTAACTAAATTGTCTTGGAGAGAAAATGCCAACCTAGATCTTCAGAAGATTCATGACCCTGGGCATTCAGCTCTGTAACGTCTATGCAAGCACAATCTGAAGGACAAGAAGTCCTTTTTAGCTCCTACCTTGAGGAGCTCTGGCATCCATCTTTCCATGGGAGTGAGCTCCAGTGCTGACAAAGGAGGTGGTGAGATGGCAACTCTTTGTCGTCCCTAGGGAATGACTCAGAAATATAGTGCTAAGCCTCTGTGGCAATCTGCTCTGCCCAGTGTTCACAAGTGAGAGGCAAACACCAGTCCAACAGAAAGTTAGGGAGGAAAACTTAAATGCACAGTAATGCATGGAGGAGACTTTGAATTTGCACCTGTTGTGACCACACGTTGTTTTGAAAAGCGGTTTCAAAAAAGTCCCCATCAAATTTCTGCCATCTTTAATGTTAAAGAAAGTGCACATGAATTGCCTGTGGTCTTTACCACTAAGCTTGGGGGCGACCAAATCACAAGTTCAGTCAAAACCCCATTTCAGATTATTTCAATATATAATTTTGAAGGAGAAGTATTAAAATGCATGATCCGCAGCTGTATTATGTTCTTTCAGAAATTATTCTTTCCATGAAAAAGTACTTCTATTTTGCAAAAGTGTAAAAAGAAAAGCTAGTTTTTAATTCCCTAGACCGGGCTTGCTGAGGACGCACATATCCCAGAAAGTGAGAGGCTGGCATTTCAGGCTGTTTAAATATAATAATGCTCATTCATTTGGCATTAACAAATGTGAGTTTATAAGAAACCCAAATGACAGGAAAAAAAAGTGTTGAGTAGTAAAGCCTGTGAAATAGACCCAGTAATATATGAAATTAAATTAAACTGTTACAATGAAAAAGTAAGTCAGGCCTTTTTAAATGAATGGGTTATTACTTTTCTGTTGCCATGAAGAATTTTCCTTCAACCTGTGAAGTCAGAAGGAAAAGGAAACTTACTTTTTTTTTTTCTTTTAAAGTGCAGTTTACTGAAGCATTTTAAATACCTATAAGACTTTGATTTAAAGCATGAGGAAATTTCCAGAACAAATTCTGCAGTATCCTCTTAGAAGGAGTAATTATTTGCATGATGTTAACCAGCACAGAGGCTGAAACAGGACAGTCAACACACCAGCCAATAGGGACCAAAGTCTCCCTGTAGAAAAAGGGTTCTGAAGCCCTTTGAAAGGGGAGACCACATAGCCCGAAGTTTGACCAGGGAACTATTCAGTACCATATTCCTCAGCCTCACCTGTGGAGCCAGGCACCTTTGCCTACCAGGTGTCACAAAGCATTCTTGAGCCATCTCTAGCCCTAAGTATGCAAACATTTGGGAGGGAGGATGTTTTCAAAGTCCACTCTGTAGTTACTGTATGCTATTGAAAGGCCTGCAACTTAAGTGGCACAAGGAGTGGAAAAAAATTAATTAAATTGTTAGTGATATTTGCCTTATAGTCATTTAAACTCAGTTTGTCACCTCTTTTGTATCACCTGCATCTGTTCTAATCTTCTATTTAATTGCAAATGTATACAGCACTCTAAATTAAAGCAGCTTGTTTATTTTTTACAGGCACAAACTAAAAAGGCAGTTGGTATTTGGGGGCATCATTTTGTTATTAGCACAAAATAGAAACTGTTTTACTGAACAAAGCTTTTCAGGTCTTGCAGGTGACGTGGTAAGGATTCCACATACAGCATGTTGCTCCATGTCAAGTGGAGGCTATTACACAACCAGTAGTAAGGAAATTTTTTGTCAAATAAGAAGAGGGGAGGGCTGCATTGTAATAGCACCTGGAACAGTACCATCTGTTTGCAACCATGATTTTATATCCCAGATGCTGTTAAAAATAAGAGGAAAAAAAGAGACCATCTTTGTTGCAGATAACTTAAAACATACCAGACAAGGCAGGCAGGAAAAAGGAATGATGGCCATTGAGACAGTCTGAAGGAGCAATGTCAGGAAGCCTGGCATCTTATTCCAGACTTTTTAAAAAATGCATTTTCTGTAACAGAATTGTTCCAGTTTGTCTCACAAAAAAAGTGCTCCATATGATGCTGCAAAGAGCTTATTAAGAGCTCTGCATGCAAGTTAAGAGAAATCAACCTTTGCCTTAAAATGAAGCACTTATACAAAGCAAGGGAGTCTGAAGGCCTTTTTTTAGTCCATCAATATATCAAGAGAAAGGGAAGAGGACAGTAAGATATTAGTAAATATTTGACCTTCAAACCATGAAACACTTAAAATAAGCACCTCCTTGCTTTCCACTCTGGAATCTCTAAAAGAGTTTGGCCAAAGATGATGTGCTGAGGCTAGTAAGGAGGTCCTGAGAAGTTTACTAATGATACCTAACTCCAAGGTGTAGAAGAGTCATTATGGAGTAGCCAGCAGGTAATGAGAATTTCACCTCTCCGTAGTGCTTAGTGTAGTGAGAGAATAGGAGGTATGTCACAGCAACCCATTGTCTATGCACTGTATTACACTGGCAGTGACCCACAGAAGGTCTTGGAGAATGGCATTGAATCAGTACCATGTATGCTTCTCCCAGGGGACATAGAATCATAGAATAGTTTGGGTTGGAAGGGACCTTAAAGATCATTGAGTTGCAACCCCCCTGCCATAGGCAGGGACACCTCCCACTAGATCAGGCTGCCCAGTGCCCTGTCCAGCCTGGTCTTGAACACTTCCAGGGAGGGGCTGTCCACAACCTCTCTGGGCCTCACCACCCTCACTGTAAAGAACTTCTTTCTTATGTCAAGTCTAAATCTATCCCCTTCCAATTTACATTCATTGTTTCTAGTCCTCCCAACACATATCATATCAAAAAGTCCTTCCCCGGCCTTTCTGTAGGACCCCCTCAGGTACTTAAGTTACTATAAGGTACCCCCTGAGCCTTCTCTTCTCCAGGCTGAACAGTCTAACTCCTTCAGCCTNGGTGTGGTCTCACCAGTGCCAAGTAGAGGGGCAAAATCACGTCTCTTTCTCTTCAGAGCTGCACTCAAGCCACTCTCCACCTGTGCTTGGGATTGCTTCGACCCAGGTGCAGGACCTTGCATTTGACCTTGTTGAACTTCATGAGGTTGGCTTGGGACCACCTCTCAAGCCTGTCAAGGTCCCTCTAGATGCCATCCCTTCCTTCAGGTGTATCAACTGCACCACACAGCTTGGTGTCATCTGCAGACTTGCTTAGGGTGCACTCAATCCCACTGTCCATATCTCCTACAAAGAGGTTAAATAGCACTGGTCCCAGTACTGATCCTTGAGGAACACCACTCGTCACTGGTTTCCACTTGGACAATGAGCCATTGACTGTAACTCTTTCAGTGCGACATCCAATCAGCTCCCTCCAACTACTGCTTCAAGGTAGTATTAGATGCATTATCCACATTTCTACCCCTCTGCCAAGTATGGATTTGGGCCAAATAACTAGTGAATACACTAGTTTGGCTATATCAGTCTGAAGATACTTTATAACAACCTGAATGTTCATCTTCAGAAGTCAGGCTTCTGGGTGTACTTCAGACTGAGAAAGCTAAAAGCACAACCCACTTCAGAATCATTGTAAAAATCCTGGTCAGAAACCCCAAAATGCTTACTATTCATTCTCTTTTGTAATTTTACCTTGAAATCAGTTATTGTCAGGATTTTAACTTTTTGGTAGTTAAAAGTTTCACTTTTTCAATAGGAAAAATTTTGTGCTGTGTGTCTAGAAGTCATGTGAGGTTTTACACCTGCATGCAAAAACAAAATAAATATGTTCTGTTACTACTTTGAACCATATAGTCACTTCTATTAATATCTGCATTCAAATAGCTGTCTTTAGTGCACTGCAGATTAGTAACGTTTGTTTTCCAAGGAAGATTATAAATAGTGTTTAGGGGGGTAACAGTATTTTGCAAATGAGCCCAGATGGAAAACTAACAGATGGTCTAGTACTGTATTTTGTATGCTCAGGCCTACATTTAAATAAAAAATTTCCATAGTTAAGACGCAGGTCTTCAATAATACTTGCTACTTTTCCTGTCTTAGTAGATCATGTGTCATGAGAACTGCAGACTTTTCATAAAATAGTGGTAAAACATACATACAAATTTTGCTGCTTACTCAGATATGACAAAGGGAGGAAATAAAATGCAATTCATGGAAAATAAGGAAAGGAGAAAATAAAAAACTTCTATACAAACACACTTCATGTAATAAAGATGTATCCCACCATATTTTTCTACTACAAATTGAATGACTCACCATTTCACTGCTAAGAGGAAGGAGAAGGATTGCCTTTGTTATGTGCCTTTAGCCAAGAATTGTAACACCGGTAGGATTGTGACGACTGTCCAGGAACAACCCTGTGGCAAGAGGGATTGCCTCTATGCAAGGCCCAAACATCACCCCAATCTACCTGAGTATTGGCAGGTTTCAAAAAAAGTAACACTGCCAGGAGAACTTAGGTTGCAAGTTAGCAACTCTCTGGGCTTTTACATCAGCTCACAGTGGTAGAAAACATGTGCTTTGTTATCAGTTTCTTCAATTGCGCTCTCAGTCATAACATTTAAGTGCCTTACAACAGTGAATTAAATAGTATGATTCAGAATTATCATCTGGCTCATTTTCAAGCTCAGCCTTTCCCCGTGGAGGAAATTTGATGTACACTCCCCTCTTTTTTTGCTAGGGCAAAACTATTTTTTGTTTTGTTGCTGTGCAGGCATGAGAAAGGAAAGCCTGAAGCTATATGCCCTGCTCGTGACAGTAGTCCCACTTGCAGGGGCTCATGTCATAGGAACAGGTCACCTCCTGGAATGGAAGAGATAACCTTGCTCTTTTTGATTACAAAAATAGTTTGAAAAACAGGGGCTAATGTAGAAACATGCTATTCTAAATTAATCAGTCTGATCGCAGAGCGTTCTTAGGCATTCATGCTGGTATTTGTAAAACTAAGTAAGAGGCTTTTTCCTTTCTTGACAGTGCTGCTGTATTGCTGTAAGTTACTGACTGCTCTTTCAGATTTTGCTGTGTAGATTTGACATTTCTGGAAGTAAATCTTTAAGAGAAACATCTAGTAGTTAATTCTCTCCCTCCCTGCTTTTTCTTATTTGTGATCAGGTGGATGCAGAGACATCTGCTGGTTGTTACACAGAGTTTAGTATTAATTATAAATAAAACAAGAGATAGACTAGTTCTTTCAGATTTAACTTTTTTCCCTCTCCCACTTTTTTGTTGATCTTTTACATGACTGCAGAAATAGGACTTTTGTGTAGCTGGTGTTGTGAATAAAACAATACTTTTAATAGGAAGTTCAAAGGAAGCTGCCTCTTCACTGGTAATATTTGTACTTTGGGGAAGTCAGTCCCCTTGCCTAACACCTCTGTATCTTCAGTGGTGGAAAATGAGCTGTCCTAGAGCAGTTTGAAGCAGTTTAGTAGCCACAGAAGTACCCATGCTGCAGGACCTGGTCAACCTCAGTCTTGAGGGTCACATGACAGAGTTTTTATTCTAGGGCTGTTCAAATTAAATTTAGATTATCGCGAACTTGGATGCAAAATTGTGTCTCAGGAAATGTGTGCTGAGGCATTGTATGGGAAGTACCCATCACTGATTGATAGAGGAATTACCAGTTAGCACTTTTTCCCAGCTTGGTTCAGAAATTATGATTTCGGGGCAAGTGTTCACACTCTCACGGAGTCTCTCCCACTGCTTGTGGAGCCATTAGCTATAAAACCATTGATGCTGACAAACAAATATGTGAGGGAGATGTTAAGGACAGTAGCAGATTTTAAAGGAGTGAACTCAACACAACTGCGCAGATGGAAGTCACAAAAGTCAATGAAATTAGCTGTTGAACACAAGTTCAATCATGGAAAAGACATAAGGCTTGACTTAGAGACTCAGGGAAGGGACACTTTCTCCATTTTAACCTTGGGATGTCCTTTCTCAAAGGATTCTCCAACTGCTCTACTTCACAAGTAAATTAAATGTTGTTTTCATTAGCCTTTTTCTGGACTTCTTCACAGTACAAAAATTTCAGTAAATAGAACTGGAGTCTTGACCTTGAAATGAGAAAAGCAGGAAAATGAGGATGACGGAAGGGTTGAAGCAAACAGCAGAGCTCTGAAGCATCTAGCTCACCCCTTTTCTTTCTTTAACTTATGCGTCCTGACTGACCAAGTCCTGTTGACCTTTGAAGAATGAAAATTTGTCATAATTACGTTTTCCAGAAAGGAGAATCTTGATTACACACAGCACCTGCATGGTTGTAAAACTTTCTCTTCCCTAAATAACTTGGGCTGTTCTGGGGACGTCTTTAGTCACCTGATATTGAATGTGTGGTTCAAGACCTTATTGCAAGCACTTTAAACTACAGAACAGATGACAAGTAAAATCCATAAGTGGATTCTTTTACAGTGCAACATAAACCATGTTAGGGGTACTGTGGGGCTGTTGGGGTGGTTTGTGTTTGGGGCACAGGTCACTACTGCAGGCAGATCTGATGAGGATTCCCTCTCCCAGTGGTTGGTTTTGGGAAATTGAAAATATTAGGTGAGATCTAAAGCAGGCTGCATGAAGATGAGCAAGTGAGTGATTGTGGAACTGTTACGCATTGCTTTTAGAGACATGGAAAAGAGGGCTGTAGTCTGTTCACAAGGCTTATGAGCAGCGCTGGCATTCAAGCAGAGCGTGTCCCCTTCAGAAAGGTTAATGTCGCTCAGTGGGTGAGCTCATGCCTTAAGCTGTTCTGGTCTGTCAGCACAGACACTGTGGGTATTGCTTACAAAGAAGATTCTTTGTTGCATTTTGAACTAGCATGTCACAGTCTCCGCTGGCCACGTGAAGCGCTTCTAAATGCTGTAGAAATACTGTGTCATTCAAAATTAAGCATGGAAAAAAATAATGCATCAGGCTTTCCCCTGTTTAATAAGGTTGCAATGAAAATGCAAGACACCGCAGTTAGGTTTGTGACCAATTTGTAGCAAACTTTTAGCAGACGGAACAAGAGCTGTTTTGTTTCCTGAAGCTGAATTGTTGAAATGTAACAGGCTATCTGTGGCCAGGAAATGAGGGATGCAGAAGACATGCAACCTAGATGACTATGACTATGCTCTACGGACCTTTTTAAAATTCTTAGAGCAGAAAGAAACTTACTCTTCCAGCTGTCATGGGGGAAAATAAATCAGAGTTAGATCCATTTTGTCTTCTGTTTGGGAATCTGCCTCAGGAATGGCTAAGTTGAAAAGGATTATTAAGAGAGTAGGATTTAACCGAAGTTTCAATAAAGCAATGTTGAGGATCATAACTACCTGAAAAAAATCTTGCCTAGCTTGGTTAGGGACAGGCATCTAAATGAACATCACTGGCACTAGGATTTATTTACTCCTTTTAATGCCCTTGGGGAACAACTGCATGTACTCTCATGCATTTTCTGAAAAAGTGCTTTTCTGGGCTGCAACCAGTAGCTCACAGAAAGAGCACCATGATCTTCATTAACTCATGTGTCTCAGCATCCCACCTCACATTGGTTGCTGTTGCCTCCTTTACATGTGGAACTGTGATCTTCCAGTCTCACCCAATGGCGTAGCTTCAGGGCATTTCCATGCCCTCCTATGCTAGCCCTACCCAGCTACTGCTATGTTATGGTGGATTTGCTATTCATCAAGGGCAGTTATACAAGGCAGTATTTCTGTGGAACAACACTGCTCCAGAGATACTAGATTTTAGTCTTGCTTCAAGACACACTTTCAATATTATCCTCAGTGCACACCATTCCACCACTATGCCTGAAGGAAATGCTTTCCTGACCTCCTTTGCAGAGCAAGGCTGTGATGAACAGACATTAAGGTCTGTACATTGGTACAGCTATCACCCAGATCCCTGGTCTTATACAGTTTAAGAAATGTAATATCTTCCACAGTTTAGTTCTGGTTTTTGTCTCAACTTCTTCCATAGGTGTGTAGCTGAATTTTCTTCCTGGTGTGTCAAGCAACTCCAGGTCTTGGCTATAACGATGTCTTGAGGTTTCATAAGTACCTGAGACAGACATCATAGATAATCCTTCTATAGATAGCTCTTAAATCAAGCCTGCAGAAATAGCTTTTTAAGTCCTATGTAATATGAGGATACTGGAGTCTATAATAGGCAGAGACTAAAGAGACAGAAGAAAATGTTACCTTGTTTTTGTCAGGATGGCTCGGATGCCAGCTTTTTAAAAGCTGACAGTTTTTATTCTTCTTAGAACAGACCTTTTATCACACAATAAGGAAAATGGAGATGGTCCTTATTCCCCACCTTGGGCAGCACCACATCCCTCTGGCACCAGGTCCAACTGGAAGGAAAGCCAGGCACCAGCTCTGCATCCCTTAATTTACCCTTGTTCCCACACAGACTGTTAGGAGGGAACATAACTGCCTGTGCCTATTCTTACAATGCTGCAATCAACAAGGAAATCTGAAGCCAGGAAAAAGCCATCACCCCTGGTTTCTCATTGTTTCTTGGGCCTTGTGCTTTGCCCAATGGGTTGCTTTGTGATTTTGCACTATTTCTTAACAAAATGTACTAAACACTTCAGTAAGAAGGAGGCAGATCATCTCTACCATTGTACCAGCAGCACAGTCATCAAAGTAAAATGCTTGCTGCTGTCGCTGACGCTTAGTGCATGGCAACATCATTACAGTGTGGTTTGTATTTTAAGGTAGGAGATACTGACAGAGTATGAGCAACAGTAAAGAGCAGTGGAAGGACCTTATCCTGTTCAAAAAATTGGCTTGTTTGTACAACACTGAAGAAAACACCATTAAAAGAATAATATACACAGCTGGTGTTAAACCACTCCAGTGTGGATCTTTCTTGTTTTTGTGGAAACAGATCTTTTTAGTGGAGCCACACTGCAGTCTAGCTCCAGCCTGCTTTGCCCTTTCCCTTGTGCAGCTGCATGTTTGTTGAGCCCTCACTGCTGCTGCATCGAACAGAAGCAGTGCTGAGCTATTCTTGTCCTGTCTTCATGAAGCACTTTGGCTTTCCTTCTTTATAAGACTTTTTGCCCTCTTTCCCGTGCTTCCAACACTTCACACTCTGCTTCAAAATCTCATTGTTTCAGCTTCCTTGGGTGATTGATTCTTTTAACATTATCTTCTCTGTTGAAGTGGTTGAATTCTGTCTGCTTTTCAAGACTGCTGCCATTCCCTTTTGTCTAGAGGATCACACCTCTCTTCTCTGCTCATCCTTCTTCCTTTATTGTCTTGCAGTGTCCTGCCATCAAAGAGGAGTGGCTCTATCTTTCTATCCTTCTCTGTTTCTCAGTTCCACTACTTTAATTTCTTTCATGAATCTAGGTTTAAAACATACTGACTGAACCAAGTGCCATGTGGGGGTTTTTGTTTGGTTTGTTTATTTATTTTCTTTTCTTTTTTTTATAAATCTGGCCATCTGTGCAGACAAACCCAACAAAGACGTAAAATCATATTGGTTGTTTTCATTTCCTCCTATTTTTCCTAGTGCAGGTAAAAAATCCTGAAGCAAACAAACTATTTATAACTTTGTGCCACAATGGATCCTGGCTTTTTTTCTGAAAGAGGAAAATATGTGGATGTCTGTGCTATAGGCTCAGCCCAAATGCATGGAAGACAATCAAGTCCTTAAAGACATAAACCATTGAGTCAATCAGACTGCAGCTTTTGATATCTGGTCATTTTCTCTTTCCTTTTTTAATTGCCTGCAGGTGTTTTATCCTTACTCCTAAGTGATGAAGAAATGCTGAAAATCTATCTATAGGAAAACAAAAATGCTCATAGATCACATCTATCCTAGCTGTCAAAAGCAAATTAGCAGTATTTATAAACTGCAAACTAAACTGCATTGTTTTTTATGCACATCAGTTATTTTTAACCTGATCTTTCTCCTGCACTTGTAAATCAGAGCAATGACACTTCTTCTGCAGCTGGATAAAAGTACTGCAAGATTGTTTTACTCTGCTTTATCATGCACTTTGGTGCTGAACAAATTGTTACAAGTGAACAACTTGGTGAAAGCAAGCAGTTTGGAAAATGGTGCATACACTGGCTTACATTCTGACAGAATTTTGTTCATAAGTCTCTGAAATACGCTCTATGGACATATATAACTACATGGTTTGTCTGCAAACAGTTTGCTTCAACTATCTGAGCTCAACCATCCTTTAATAGTTGGTCAGAAATGCTCAGAAAGTTACTGTTGCCCGAGGCTGCTGTGTTCACAAAGGAGACAGAGTTGCCATGAAAAAGAGTTAACCTTATTCAAACAGAGAGAGAGACAATCCTCAGGTGGGATCTCACAATTTCCTGGAGGGCATAGCCTCCAGATATGGACAGTGGGATGGAGTGCACCCTCAGCAAATTTGCAGATGACACCAAGCTGTGTGGTGCAGTTTATACACCTGAAGGAAGGGATGCCATCCAGAGGGACCTTGACAGGCTTGAGAGGTGGGCCCAAGCCAACCTCATGAAGTTCAACAAGGCCAAGTGCAAGGTCCTGCACCTGGGTTGAAGCAATCCCAAGCACAGATACAGGCTGGGTGGAGAGTGGCTTGAGTGCAGCTCCGTAGAGAAAGACTTGGGTGTGTCAGTTGATGACAAACTCAACATGAGCCACCAGGGTGCAATCGCAGCCAAGAAGGCCAACCAAATCCTGGGTTGCATCAAGAGGAGTGTGACCAGCAGGTCAAGAGAGGTGATTTTACCCCTCTACTCGGCACTGGTGAGACC
>VZTY01032408.1:19423-60069 GCA_013400935.1 Turnix velox
TAGTGGGAGATGTCCCTGCCTATGGCAGGGGGGTTGGAACTCGATGATCTTTGAGGTCCCTTCCAACCCAAACTATTCTATGATTCTATGATTCTTTTTATCCTAAATTGTCCTGGCTGCTGAAGTCCCTATCCATTTCAGTTCCACCATTTTGGTTTAGGGCTCACTGCATGCCTAGGACACATACCAAAGCCTAATATTGTTTTTGAAGTCACATCTGCAGTTTCTAGTCACATCTACTTGTCACAGCTCTCTTTCTCTTTTATACAAGTCATTGTAGAGACACCCATGTTTTTATCCCCTTTTCTCTTTCCTTGCTTATTGTCTGTATGAAGCTTAGTCACCATTATTTGGATATTCTTTTCTTGGATTACTTTTGCCATTGGATATATTTGCAGGGACTTTATTTTTTGTCCCCCTGTATCTAATTCTGGGTCACTGGACACAGCTACTGCTTACATTCCTTTAACTATATGCTTTTTTGCTAATGGTTTTCTCTTGCTGACAACCCAGGAATAGAAAATCTTTAAACCCCTATCCTTTTCTAATTTCTTTCCCAACTGCCCTGCATCCATACAGCCAAAGCTCCTCAAAGGTAACATACCCAAGTGCCATATATAAGCTTTTCATGTGTTTGACTCCACCTAGTTCCATACTTAAACCAATTGTAAGGCTCATAGTAAGCAGTATCCTGCCACAAATTATTGTTTACATCACTGATTTCTACCTCCCCACCAGTTCAAGAGTCATCTGGATAAGGTATTCCAAACACTAATTCATAGGACAACTTAATTCCTTCCCCTGGCTTTGCCCATATTCTAGATAAAAGATGCTTAATTTCTCCATTCATCTTTTGTACTTTCCCTGTACTCTGAGGATGCCACAAATTATGTAAATCCCAATGTATTCCTAAAGCCACCACAATCCCTTGAAGAATTTGTCCAATTCCCTTGCCTCCACAATTCCATATCTTGGAATTATTTGTTCCAGAGGCACTTTGACAACTGATCCCATAGTTGATGGAGTAACTGGAAATGCTTCTGGCCACTCCAATAGCTAGCATACTATTACAAAAAGATACTTAAGACTTCCTGCTCAGGGCATTTCAGAAAAATCCACCTAAATTCATTGGAATGGACATACAGTCCAGAGTCACCTTCCTCCAGCAACACAATTATTATTCAGTATTGTCATATATTCCCTTGTATACCAGTCATTAACCTTATTAACATTAGCACAAATTAAGCAACCTTCAATAGCTCATTCTGCTTATACAAAAGATACAAGGCAGCATACATCTTGAGGGAGCCTTGTGCTAGTCCCTGAGAACACATGGAGTTATTTTATTATTTGTAAGGGTAGAGCCTTTGTACCATTGTTTGTAAATAAGTAATTCCCTTTGCCCCACTGTTACTTATCAGCTCCAATGTGGAAAGCACATTTGCTCTGGCAGCATTTATTATTGCTGGGAGCAAAGGGAGAATCTTAGATACTTAGAATCATAGAATAGTTTGGGTTGGAAAGGACCTTAAAGATCATCTAGTTCCACCCCCCCTGCCATAGGCAGGGACACCACCCACCAGACCAGGTTGCTCAGTGCCTCATCCAGGCTGGCCTTAAACGCTTCCAGAGAGGGAGCATCCACAATCTCTCAGGGTGCCGCTTTACAGGTTCCTTCATCTGTCTGCTCACTGTCAGCTGTATCTTTTGAATATCCTATCTGATGTCTCCTGACATGTAGCATAGCCATTTCCTTTGGTAAATTTACCACCTCCAGTAGCCAAACTATTAAACCTTCCTAAGTAAATGTTTTAACTCTGTAGGTAAATGACCTTATTTCCTCCCAAATTGTTCCCAAAGTATGAGCCACCCTGCATGCATATTGTGAATATTTAAATGCATTCAGTGTTATTTCTTGATACAATTTGCAGACTCTTGTTATTTGCAGAGTCTTGTTACTTACAGATATGTGTGGCTTTTCTGAGAAATGCTCTACGGCACTTGTTTACTCTGAGAATCATCTGCACAAGCTCACAGTCCCTCCTCATGATTTAAAACGATTACTTATGGTGCCTCCCCCATCTACACATCTACTTAACTTTGCATTCCTCTGTCCTGATCTGGCTACATTAGGCCTGGCTACAGCAGTATACTTCACAATTACCTTCCTAGCTCTTATTTCACATAAGCATTAACCAATCTGCCCTAGGAACTAAAGTCACTATTAAAACACACAACCTTGTAGTCTGTGCTGGTCATGTGAAGAGAAGCATCCTTCCTTCTCGAAGTTCTCTTCCCTCAACTGCAGCACAGCCTGATTCATTCTCCTTCCATTATTCCTGAGGATTTGACAACAAACACAGTCTTCTCCTGTTAAATGCATATCTCCTAGCTCTTCCATCCAATGCAACACATTCTATGATCCACTACTCCAACAACAGGCATGATTTTCCTCCAGATTTGCTAATAATCTAGCACTACTCAGACACTTAGGAGCTCTTTCAGTTACCAAAGCTTTACTTTCCTCCTGCTGCCAGCACTGTGGCTAAACAGTTTTGAAACAATGAGACCACCCCACAACGACTGTACCCAGCATTTCAGACTCATAACATCCTATCAGTCTTAAAAGCTTATAGCTCTTTTCCAGTCCTAGGCAAAAATACCTCTACAGTCCCTCAAACTACCTCTGGATCAACGCACCACAAGCCTTTAGTCAACATATATCCCAAGTATTTAACTTTCTGTTAAAAAAAACCCTTTAATTCCTTCTTTTCAGATATCTAAGCTTTTTTTTTAGCTAGAAGATTAAGCAGTTAAGCATAGTGGTCTTCTCCACCACCTCCTTCCATTCTCCTGTCAGGTCTTCGAGCAAAACTCCCCAACTATCTCCTGACAAGCTGCACTGGATAACAGCTGTATGAGGAGGGAATCTGGTTCAAGATAGCATAAGGATCTGGAACCATGGGATGCCTAGGTTTAATAATCTTATTGATTATTTTTAAAGATAGAGTAAGTAACTACTTCCTCATCACCATCTATACTACTAATCTGCATCCCAAATTTAACCATCAAGTTCCTCTCCAATAGATTGCAACCACAGTTAGGAACATACAGAAATTCATGCATCTCAAACTTATCTCCTATATCTGTTAATAGCATCTGGATGGTATGTAACCCATTCATTCTCTCCACTTACTCCTTGGATAATTAAAGATTCTCTTGACAACCATCCCCTCTTCAACACAAAGTTTAAAGCAGATCAAGAGGCTCTGGTGTCCACTATAAAGTGTAACTCCTCCCAATTTGGACACCCACACAACAGATTACTAAGAGTTCCAAAGTGCAGGGTCCCTGAAATTGCACGATCCCTTGACAACCCTAACAACCCATTTCCATCAGATGATGGACTTCTTCCTTGTTATGGTCCACTTGCCTCTGCAGATGCTCTCTCTTCCCATATCCTTTCTAACAACTAACACACAGATGTCTCCATAAATGGGGCTGCGACTGACCCTTTCCCACTAAGGAAGAACATTTCTGTTAAATCCAGGTAGTTGTCCCCCTCCCCTCTGACCACTTAAATTCCTCTTGGTGGCACCCTTGCACCTTTCCTCACATGCTTTTTAAAGTTCTATTTCTTGGACATTTTTCTTGCTCTTCTTAAATATATAATGGCTGCCAACTGTTACAAGATCCAGTCAGTTACTTTCTCAAGAGGTGGTACCCTACCACTAATCTCCAGTGCTTCAGTATACCAAAGGTGACTCTGAAAGATTCCCCTTCGCCAATGCCTCATCATGCAGTACAGGAACAACACTAGTTACTAGAAACAACAGAAATTACAAAATCATAGCACCTGAACCTTTTATATTAGGCTTTTCCTCTCAGTGCTGCAGGCCTTTCCTACCATTGTTGAGAGCAATACCTTTAAGTTTCTCACCTAAGTTTCTCACAGATTTTCATTGGATAAGACCAGCTCCTTCCTTCATATTCCTTTAAAGCCCAACCCTGCAATGCTTTTCACCTCATTTCATGGGCAACCAAACCTTAATGTTCCTTAGTTGTTTCTAGGGGAATGTGTACCAGGATCTCAGCATTCTCTCTAAGGAGTATTTTGGGGATTATTTTAATCCCAGTTTTCTCATTACAACCCACCCTGGCTATCATGTCTCTTCTCCCCAAATTTTCCCTAGTGCTCTGCAGTGAGGTCTCCCACCATCTGTCTCTCCCTGCAGCCTTCTTCACAACCCCCTGTGGTCTGTCACTTGTCTGCCTCAAGTACCATCTCAGGTACCCAATCAGTCCTCCAGGTGCCTACTGTTGGTGAAGTGAACTGACCTCCGAAGTTTTGGTGAGGCACCGTTAGTTCATTTGGTCACCAGCCATTCCTTGGAGGGTGGAAGAATCCTGCATGAGCCCCCATTTGCTCAGAAAATTCCTGTTGGCTGAGACTGCTGTGTTCACAAAGGAGACAGAGTCCTGAAAAAGAGTTAACTATATTCAAATAAAGACAGAACCCATCAAGACATTCCTCAGGTGCGGTCTCTCACTTTCTTGGAGATCATAGCTCTTTTTATCCTAAATTGTCCTGGACACTGATGTCCCTGTACCTTTCACCATTGGTTTAGGACTTACAGGCTCCCTAGTATGCCTACAACACATATCAAAGCCTAATATTCTTCTCAAAGTCACGTCTGCAGTTTTTAGTCACATCTACTTGTCACAACTCTCTTCTCTTTTGTAGAGAGCACCTCAAGGTTCACTTTTTGCCAAGTCATTGTTCATAGAGACACCCATGTCCTTATCAGCAACAAAAAGTGCAATTAAGCAAATGCAAATTTCTTAATCAGAAAGTAGGAGAGAACAGCAAACTGCAGCACTGCTATCCATTAATACATCTATGAAAGGACACTTCCAAAAAAACACAAGCAGTGTAAGAAAGTGAATGTGGTGAAGTCTTCACCGAATTGAAGACTTAAGAAAATGCACATGGTCAGTTATGCCCTCCTTTTCACCTGCGTTAGTGTATATGACACTATCTTTGCTCTGATCTGCTGCCAACTCTGCTGGACTTCCCTGTCTTATAATAAAGTAAACCCTACAGGATAGTGTTCTTGGATGAAGCACAGAAAAAGTCCTCCTTGTGTAACAAAAACAATGTGAGGGAGTAATTTACTGGATTGGCATGTTGCTGTTTTTGCGGCTTGAATGGCAGATTGACAGGCCTTTGCTGTGTAGGTATTTATTGCTGAGATGGAATTGGGAAATTAATTATAAACATCTTGGTGATTTTGAATAAAAAATAAATAGGTGCTGAGGTCATTCTCACAGCTTGTCTTTGCAGAGTTGCAACAGCAGGTGCTCAGCAAAAGGCAAATTCTTGCCTCAGACATCTATATTAGAAATCTGCTCATTCACATTATTAGCTGTTATTTGTTTCTGTAGATGAAGTACAGAAAAATAATGCTCTTCTTATTTAGCTGCTTTGCCTTCATTTTACTCTTCCCAGAAAAATCCTTGTGATTACAATATGGAAAAAAAATGCTGGTCAAAGTGTAATTGCGACCTCATCCCAGCCAAAACTGGGTCTACTCATCCAAAAGTGTTTCATATAATTAGATCTCATTTTGAGAGGCATAAAAATCCTTACACTAAGCTGCTTACCCTCTCAAAATACCAGTGTACAATATAGGGTTAGGACAGAAATTAAAGGAAGCCCATCATAGTCAGAAGAAGCTGCTCTAAACTTCGGGCTTTTTTGTGCCTTCTTAGAGGACTCCTTCACCCACTCACCAAGACTTGTCTACCAAGAGACTCTAGGCTGCAAAAAGTGCAGAGCTTTTCTTTCAGCAAGTTAACTGAAGGGGTTGGGTGAGAGGGTTAAGGATTTCAATGCAGCATTAACACTACAGATATAGGGGGAAGCTACTGATCAGCAATGTCACTTGTGGCATCTCTGAGATGAACATATCATCAAGGAATGGACCTGTTAAGATTTGTAGGAACTACGTGTTGAGTGTGATGTGTAATCTGTATTTGCTTTAATAACTTTGAGGAGGTCTGTTCAGCAGTTGCTCTGTGACACTCATGTAAGGGTAGAGAAAGAAAGGAATTAATTTTCCTCACTGCTTCTACCTCAAATCAGCCCTTTCAGCTGCCTAAAACAGGAAAGTGTAAACCTGAGCTGGCTTCAAAGCCCTGATAATTTGAGTTTGCCTGCTGAAGAGATAATTTCTTTTCTTCCAGGCAGAACATATCACTCACACTTCCCAATACAAGTGGGTTTTTATTTCATTTTGGGGAAAAAATATACCAGTTAGCTTAGTTTGTAGTTGCCAGGTCTTAATGAGTTAAGACAGTTAGCTCAATGCCTGTGAAAGTCAACTTGTTACATAAAAACCTAGATGCTGGACTCAGAATCAGCTATCAGGATTCTCGGATGCTATCCACAAGCCTGCTACTGCATCCCAGGGAAAATCTCTTGTCCCTAACCCTGACAGGAAAATAATCTCTCTACTGACTCCTGAGCTGCTGTTGAGACTTGAGCATTTCGATGACTTATAAAAGTGCTTCTCTTGACTGTAAGGCTTGATGTCCTCCTCAAAACAAGTTCTTGAAAGCTGAAGAGTGGTGTGCAACTGCGAGAAGCGCAAGTGCACTATTACTATGGCACTTGTCCTGCAGCACTAACCTCAGGAGCAGGCTGGTGCTAACACCAACAGAAATGTGTAAATTCTGAGCTAAAGCCAAATTATCACTCCCACACCAGAACAGCTACATCCTGGTGTGAAGTGATGAGTCATGCTGTTGTGCTGACAAGCCAGGATTATGGGTTGAGTCCCACTCTGGATTTGTGCCCATGGAGCACCCAGTCCCAACCACAAATCCAACTGACCCAACTGGAGGATGTTTGAGGGACAGATATGCTTTTTCACCTTTTATTTCCATAGAGTCTGACCTGTCCTCCTCGAAGCCAGCTTGGTATCCTGTCTCTGATGCCTATGGAAATCACTGTTTTCTAGCATTGGTCTTCTAAGTTTCCTGATCATCTTCAGAAGGACACTCTTGAGAATATTAAGTTTCGCCAGTACTTTGATCTGGAGATAACTGAGGTAACGCTTGGTCATTCTCAAACTCAAAAAACCCCTGTGAGCAGGCAAACACTCACCCAGACATTCTTGTTCTGGTATTTCTGGGCCCATAGCATGTGGAAGGTGACCCTCAATCTGCATTTCTCTTTTCTACAGCATCGACAGAGCAGCTGCCAAATGCAGAAAACTGGAAAT
Source organism: Turnix velox (assembly GCA_013400935.1). Lineage (NCBI taxonomy): Eukaryota > Metazoa > Chordata > Aves > Charadriiformes > Turnicidae > Turnix > Turnix velox. Next base: position 26,710 of record VZTY01032408.1, read on the forward strand.
TTTTAGTGCAAATTTGTCCCATGGGGAATTCATCTGCACAGAAACCCATTGTAAAAGTGCAAGTACTGCCATAGCTACTTCTGTAATGTTGGTCTCCCTTCAAGAGAAAGAAAAAAAAGAGGAATAGAGAGCACCACAGGAGGACTTGTTTAAGCTTAACTGAATGTGAAAGATCTCATATGGTTTGTGTCAAACATTCTCTTTGCATTGAACACAGTTACATGGTGATGAAATCCCTGAAAACACTTAAATACTTGTGTTTTGTAGACTGTGGCCTTCATACAGAACATAGGAGGCCATGCTCACTTCCTCCGTCTACTGAAGTGGACTTGAAAGAGATTGGTATGGAGGTTGTAGGTGTATGCTTTAGCTAAATACTACCTTCTGAATACAAATCTTACCAATGAGAGAAAGTGGATGGAAAAAGCATGAGAACCAAGTATTCTGACTTACTGTCAAGGAAAACCAAATAAGGGGGTCACAGGCAACTGAAAACTAATAAGGAAAGCTATGTCTGATATTTACGTACATAGCTATTTTGAAGGGTCTAATCAAAAGATAAGGTGTTATTCAGTGGTCTGTTCAACAGCATTACTCTTCCTCAGCTACTGCTCACTTGCAGCAGCAGACCCAAATTTTCATGGGAACCATCTATTCCATGTCTGCTGCAAACCACTAACCCAGAGCATCCAGAGGTAACTGCAAAAAGACAGAATGAGAAAGGCACTGTGATAAACCTGTTTGCTGCAAGCTATAGCTTGGCACAGTGGGTCATACTGATAGATGTGGCTGGAGAATGAGGCCAGACTCTTTGCACTGGTTTCCAGTGATAGGACAAGGGGCAAAGAGAAAAAGCTGGAATAAAGTGAAATCCTATGTGAACATGATGAGAAAATTATATATTTTGTTGGCATCTGTGCATCAGAACAGGCTGACCAAAAATGCTGTGGAGATGTTTTTCTAGAGATATTCACCTAGAACAACCTGATCTTGGAGGATCTGCTTTAGCAGGATGGGTTGAGCATGGTGATCTCCAGAGATCCCTTCCAATCCCTCCCATTGTGTGATTCTTTTCTAGCTGCAGATTGCCTGATACCAATCTGGTGTTCTTCGAATGCCCTCTAGTGGCTGTGGCTCAGCCTGAGGAAGGAGAGGAGCACATCCTTTTGGCACAGCAGGACCAAATGACACACTTTGCATGAGCAAAGTATCACCTGAAAGAACATGTGTGGAAAATGCCTGTTTCTTGATGAAAGCCCTCAGATCTCTCAATTCTTGTGGTGCTGTACACAAGGTAGCATCCAACAGCGCAGCTTTCTGCTTTACTGAGAAGAGCCAGGCTGCTAGGTAGTTGACTTGCCAGCAGTGATAAACGTTTAAGCAGGCCCCCTTCAGGTTAGCGTAAGATGTTTTGCTGATTTAAGGAACTCTGTCTGAGGGTAAATTTTCTTTTTTGAATCTCAGTTGAAATGAAGATGAGGTGGCATATCATCTCCTGAGATAGCCCAGAGGCCAATGATCAGTGGAGCCCAACACAGTAATCTGTGAGGTCCAGCACAAACCCTTTGGTCAAGAACCTTTGGATAGTGAGGATCTGCTACTGAAGTTTCTAAGGGTAACAGAGATCGTGTGCCAGAGATGCAATCTGAAGCAATTCAAGGCACACTAGGAGCTTTAGATTTACATAAAGGGAGCAGGAAGGGAATGACAATTCCTTTTCCTGTCATCTTATACTGCAGTGCTGGTTTCTGAGGTCTCCAACATGGTTGTGCAGCCTCCACTTTCAGGCAGACTCTATCTGACCTGAGAATTTTAAAGGACAAGAGGATTTTGGCCTGGCTTCTGATACAGAAGGCAGAAGACAAATTGCTGTGACAATGACACTCAAAACGATTGACAGGGAAACTAATTGGAAATATCACTCTCAATCTCTCTTTAATATATTTTAAGGCTTTTGTCCTCTTATTATTACAGAGTTGCTTATTTTTATCTTTCAGACCAGTGTTCACTGGCTGCTCATTGTTTTCCTCCTGCTTAGATCACATTTGGCAGAAATACATCTGGTGGGTCTGAAGAGTGGTTTTGTTACCCTGGATATATTATCACTAGCTTTTTGTATCTGTTGCATGTCTCCATAAATGTTTTTAGTCAAGTAATTTCAAGCAGTTGTTCTGTCTGTGTGCAAAGTGACTGAGCTAAATATATGTTTCCTGCCCTGATTCTTTGCAGCTGTATTGGGAGTATAAGCTACATGGGGCAGGGGTCACCTTCTAGGGCATTTGTGCAGCACCTAGTACAATGGGCTCCAGAAGCCTTAGTAGTCCAGAGAAGAAGAAAATAAGGCACTGCATCCTTCTGTGAAGACTACCCTGATCTATGCTGTGCATGGATGTGTAAATTACAACAGATGACACACTTAGAAGTTATGTTCTTTGCATATCTAAGCAGGAGCAACAGCTTCCAAACTGCCAAAAGCTTTCTTGATTGGCACTGAAAGGCTATCATGTGGTCTCATATCAAGGTGGCAAAACAAAACCCCAAAACAATAAAAAACCACACCTCCTAAAAGGGAACAGCTCTGCTTTTTCTTTCCTTTGGATAGACCACTCCATTTCTGAGAATTCCTGCACTTCATCCCCTACACTGAATTGCATTACTCTGTTTAACCAAGCACCATGCAAGGCAGTAACCACCGGTTCAGAAGGCATTACCTTTTCTTCCCATATTTGCTGTGTATCAAGCTCATCCTAGAAGCTCTCAGGAAGTTGGAGAGAGAGAGTGAAAGACCTGTATGTGGTCTAGGACTTCCAGGCTGGTTTCTCCTTAGCCAAGGGTTATTCCAACCCTAAGAAATCTTATTACTAACATGCTGATGAAAGAAGACTGCAGTTTTTATCAATGTGTTGATGTCCATATAAGCTTTTATGTTATCTTCCACACAACCTTCCCTGGCTAATGGCATCTGCTATCATTTCAGCTTTTCTGCAGACTTCAGGAGCAAGAAAATTCCGTCCTTGTCNTGAAAGGCCTGTATGTGGTCTAGGACTTCCAGGCTGGTTTCTCCTTAGCCAAGGGTTATTCCAACCCTAAGAAATCTTATTACTAACATGCTGATGAAAGAAGACTGCAGTTTTTATCAATGTGTTGATGTCCATATAAGCTTTTATGTTATCTTCCACACAACCTTCCCTGGCTAATGGCATCTGCTATCATTTCAGCTTTTCTGCAGACTTCAGGAGCAAGAAAATTCCGTCCTTGTCTGCATGTGAAAATAGGTTGAGACCTCCAAACTTAGACATTTGGAAGATGACATAATTTGACATGAATCAGCATGATTGGCAGGTCAAAGCATGAGCTGCCTTTTGGAACTGAAAAGCCATGGTAGATTGTCAAAGCTCTGAAGCTTACCGTGCCACAATTTATGTGATGTATCTCTTGATATTCCCTCTCCACATATACCCAAGAGTGTTATTTGGTAGTTTGTCTTATTCAGACCACATCAAGGAAGCAAGATGACAGTAATGGAGATGACCTGAGCCTCTGACAGGTAGTGAGTGAAGTGTTGACCCCAGATGCAACATCATTGAGGGCAGGATTTTGAAATTATACAGCCCTTTGGGTGGTACTGAGCTCAATTTAAAATCTGGGACAGAATTATTGCAGTGGCAACAGCTGGATAGAGAGTGATTTTAAAAATCTGGCTCTTATTTAGCTACTTCCATGGGAATTGAGATAAATTGAAAACCTGGTCCTGGCTGGGCATGGTGAGCACTTTAAAATTGGTCCTTCTGCACTTTGGAAATTTCAGCTGATGTGTTCTGCCAGTAGCTGAGATTTCCTTATTTTCAGCAGAAAATTTTCGACAGTACTGCTGAGTTTTTTTTCTACATTTGATTGCTGCTTACTTTTCCATCTCACACAAACATCAATGCCTGACAGTTTCAGAGTCTGTTGCCACCTCTGCATACCAGTGTGATTACAGCCTTCTAATTTCTATGCCTACATAGCAAAAGGCAGAAGTAGTTATCTGCCACCTTGCTATTCATTGTCTTTGAATCATAATCTGAATGAGTTTGTTCATCTGCCAGCCTAAGTCCACAATAATGCTGAAATGTGAGCCTTATCTGCTGGAGGAAAAACCGCAGCCAAGTTTGGCACCCTACTGTACTCACTGTTGTGCAAATAAAGTCTGTATTTTTTCTGCAGAGTAAACAGACAATATTGATATGGAGCAACAGGAGAAGGGGAAGGCGCGAAGAGTTGAAGCAGCTTAGATAAGGGTGATTAAAACCTGGACAGCCAAGATGAGAACAATACTTAGATCAAATTGATATCTTTGAGTTTCACAAACACAACTGGACATGTGTGTTTGCTGTACACCATCAGCTGCCAGCAACCAGTGAAGTGTTATTAAAATAGTGTTAAAAATAAGATGAGCAATTTCAAACACAGGCAGAGATGCATATTATAAAAGACTTCTATAAGGCTGTACCCAGTAATGTATCATGGATGGATGCCAGTTGACAAGTGAGCTCTTTTGACAGCATGCTGTGATTCTCTCATGGAAATGGGAGAAGTGTCAGGATAGAACACCTCCCTCACACTTGTCAGCTGCACACTGCTGGGAACTGGTAATCAGTGCTGTGTAGTACATTAATACATTTGGATGCTCTTGCCTCTAGCACAAGGATATGAAGGTAAGTACCAGCACTGCTGGTGAGATGATAACAATATATGATAAGATAAGGACATGAATGTCTCTGTGGACAAAGACTTGGCAAAAAGTGAAGCTAGAATGTGCTCTCTACAAAAGAGAAGAGAGCTGTGACAAGTAGATATGACTAGAAACTGTGGACATGACTTCAAGAAGAATGTCAGGCTTTGGTATGTGTCGTAGGTGTGTTGGGGAGACTTGAAGTCCCAGTGGTAAAAGGGCAGGCACTTCAGCGTCTGGGACAATTTAGGATAAAAAAAGTCTATGCCCTCCAGAAAACTGAGAGCCCACCTGAGAAATGTCTTGATGGACTCTTCCTTTGTTTGNATAGGTGTGTTGGGGAGATGGACTTGATGGACTCTTCCTTTGTTTGAGTAAAGTTAACTCTTTTTTGGGACTTCTCTGTCTCCATTGTGAACACATCAATCTCAGCCAGTGGTAACTTCATGACTATGTGTCTTTGGGGCATGGTATGAAATTCATGGAAACAAGCTGTTGAGTGTTTTCAATCCAAAGGGCCAAGATAATGCAGCAGTTAGCAATCTAAATCTGTCCTCCCATGATGGCCTGGTCTTTATAAAGCCAAGGAGTCATTTACTGTTCCTATGAAGACAAGGAGTGGTCATAAATGGAGACTGATGCCAGCTGGAGGGTACACAGAAGTTTCTGCTTTCATCTGAAAGATATGAGGCTAGTTTGAACTGCTTGACTGTCTGGGCAGAGGACAAATTTCTTTTCTGATAACTCCTAGTTGGCTTCCTGAGTCCAAAAAACCTCTCCTACTGGGCAGTAAATCCAAAGCTAAGAGTTTGGCAAAAGCAAGGGCAATGCTTCTCCGGCTGTCCCCAGATCTGCAAACCTCTTTCTGTTTCTGAAGAGAAGGAGACAGCTTCTCCTTGCCTCATACCTAGACAGACTTCATTCCTGTAATATCACCATCTTTGAAATTGCATGCAAAGTATGAATTACACCCCAATGGGCACAATTTATATAGGCTATTATGAACTCAAGCCACTCTCCACCCAGCCTGTATCTGTGCTTGGGATTGCTTCGACCCAGGTGCAGGACCTTGCACCAGGACTTGGCCTTGTTGAACTTCATGAGGTTGGCATGAGCCCACCTCTCAAGACTGTCAAGGTCCCTCTGGATGCCATCCCTTCCTTCCAGTGTATCAACTGCAGCACACAGCTTAGTGTCATCTGCAAACTTGCTGAGGGTGCACTCAATCCCACTGTCCACATCTCCTACAAAGATGTTAAATAGCACCGGTCCCAGTACTGATCCTTGAGGAACTTCACTCACCACTGGTTTCCACTTGGACAACAAGCCATTGACTGCAACTCTTTGAGTTCGACCATTCAACCAGCTCCTTATCCAGCGAGTGGTCCATCCGTCAAACCCATTCTTTTCCAGTTTGGTGACCAGGATGTCATGTGGGACAGTGGCAAATGCCTTGAACAAAGCATACCCCTTGAAAAGTAACATTAGTATCCAAAAGAGTAAAAACTTTGGAATTAGGAAGAAGAAATGCATTTCCAGAGCTCACTGCCTCCTGTGCAAGCAAGACAGGGCTGGCACCAGAAGACCAGAAGATGTGACTGTCCTCCTGAAGTCAGTACCTTGGGATGCTGCTGTATCCATAGCAGATGTTAGCTCAACTGCTAACTTTTCATTGTATGAAAAAGAAAAATACATTATTTCATACTTGATGTAATGACTGTCTGGTTTCACACTTACAGTCAATTAATAACAAGTTTGAGGTCAGTTATTTGTCAGCAGCTAGTGGTCATCTGTGCTAAAAACTATTGGCACCTACAGTAATTCATTAAATGATGTGAAACAGTCTTTGTGTCAGCCATTATGGGAACAATAGAAAAATCTTGTTTGAATAGTTATCATCTTTATAACACTAATTCAACTTCAAAGAGAAAATGAGAGTAGCCTAGTATATGGAGAAATTTGGTGGACACACCAAATTGCAGCCAGATCACAGTGTGAAGTTCTGTTAAAAAAAAATTAAATAATGTCAAAAGTCATGTAAGTTTTCATATTTGCCTGAACCACATTTTTTCCAGGTACACTATTGGGAGTGAGAATATCCATTAAGAGCCACAAACGGAGTACATGTCAAAAGGAATATATTTTCAAATTTTATTACATGTTTGCATGGTCTCGTATGCAAACTACAAACAGAAACTAATTTATATGCAGATAAGAACTTCTAATAAAGGAGGGTGGGAATATGGTCATCCTTTCTCCCCTTTCTCTCCAAAACTTTTACTTCTGTCTTGATGTGGGAAATGCCACACTTCAGTGAAGCTGTAGGCTAAACAACAGCACATGTTTCAACTCATAGTCCTGGGCCTAAGAGTTCCTCAATTTTAAAATTTATGTGTTGATTTTTGTATGTTGAATTCAGAAGCTACACACTCCTCACAATCCATATGATGTGGACAAGACACCAGGGTGCAGAGCAGTTCATGCCACCTCAACAGCTGTTTAACAATTAGTAGGTAATTGAATAGCTGACAGAAAAGCTAAAGGGAGACATTGTGTCTGGCATGTCTGGATGTTGCCAGAACTGAGTGGTGGTGGAGTGCTCCCTGACAATGACAGCCAGTGTTTTCCATGTGCACCTTCCAAAGGAATACCCCCAACTATGGCAGCTAGTGTTTTCCATGTGCAGCTTGCAAAGTGATGCTGTCCAACAACTAACATTCAGGCTCCCAGAGGCTTATGTGGACCTGAATAGAATCAAAGGGACCTTCAAAGGTCATCTAGTCCAACCTCCTGCAATAAACATGGACATCCTGCATTAGGTCATGTTGCTCAGAGCCTCATCAAGACTGGCCTTGAATGTCTCCACAGATGGGGCCTCCACCACCTCTCTGGGCAGCCTGTTCCAGTATTCACCACCATCATGGTGAAAACCTTTTTCTTAATATCTAACATAAGCCTACCCTGGTCACATTTAAAGCCATTGCCCTTCTCCTATTGGTATATGCCCTAGAAAATAGTCTCTCCTAGTCTTCCTGTAGGCCCCTTCAGGTACTGGTAGGCTGCTATGAGATCTCCCTGGAACTTTCTTTTCTCCAGGCTGGATGGCCCCATCTCTCATCCCTTCAACATAGGCGAGGTGCTCCAGCCCTCACATCATCCTTGTGGCTCTCCTCTGAACTCTCTCCAATAGTTGTATGTTCTTCTTGTGCTGAGCTGGACACAATACTCTAGATGGGGTCTCATAAGAGCAGATTAAAGGGGTTGCTGGCCATGGCTTTGATGATGCAGCCCAGGATATGGTTGGTCTTCTGGGCTGTGAGCACACACTGCTGACTCATGTCCAGCTTTTAATCCACCAATACTCCCTAGTCCTTTTCCACAGCGCTGCTCTCTATCACATCACCTCCCAGTCTGTGATGGTAACAAGGACTGGTCCAGCACAGGTGCAGTACCTGGCACTTATCCATGTTGAACTTCATGAGGTTTGCACAGGCCCACCTCTCCAGCCTGTCCAGGTCCCACCCTTCCTTCCAGTGTGTCAGCCTTACCACTCAGCTTGGTGTCATTAGCAAACCTGTTGAGGGTGAACTCAATGTCACTATCTATATCACTGATGAAGATATTAAACAGCACCAGTCCCGGCACAGATCCCTGAGGGACACCAATCATTACCCTTATCACTCCTCTCCACCTTGAAAGCCATTGTCAGCTACCCTCTGAATGCAACCATCACAGCCAGTTTCTTAACAACCAAACAGTCCATTCATCAAATCCACATCTCTCCAACNTCCAGGTCCCACCCTTCCTTCCAGTGTGTCAGCCTTACCACTCAGCTTGGTGTCATTAGCAAACCTGTTGAGGGTGAACTCAATGTCACTGTCTATATCACTGATGAAGATATTAAACAGCACCAGTCCCGGCACAGATCCCTGAGGGACACCAATCATTCCCCTTATCCCTCCTCTCCACCTTGAAAGCCATTGTCAGCTACCCTCTGAATGCAACCATACAGCCAGTTTCTTAACAACCAAACAGTCCATTCATCAAATCCACATCTCTCCAACTTAGAGAGAAGGGTGTTGTGGGGGACTGTGTCAAATGTCTTAGAGAAGTCCAAACAGACAATGTTTATTGGTCTTCTCATGCCCACTGACATAGTCACTCCATTGTAGAAAGCGGCTAGGTTAGTCAGGCACAACTTGCTCTTAGTTGGTAGCGCCTGGCATCCTCCTATTTTGAAAATGGGTGCAATGTTTACCTTCTTCCAGTCACCAGGTACTACACCTGGTGACATGATTTCTCAAATATCATGGAGAGTGGCTTAGCAACTACATCAGCCAATTCCCTCAGGACTCTGGGGGAGACTCATTGGGTCTCAGGGACCTGTGGACATTTATGTTCTCTAGATGGTCATGAACCTTGTTTTCACTCACAGCAGGAGGGACTTTTCCCTCAGGATGTTCATCTAGCATTCCTTCAACTTGGCTGTGAAGAGAGGGCTTGCCAGTGAAGACTGAAGCAAAGAGGTTGCTGAATACCTCAGCCTCCTTGTCTGTCGTTGCGAGATGACCATTCTTGCTCAAAACAGGGGGTAACCTTTCTTTAACCCTCCTTTTCTGGTTAATTGCCTATAGAAGCCCTTTTTGTTTTAACATCCTTTGCCAAATTAAGGTCCAGCCATGCCTTGGCCTTTGTGACCTCATCCATGCATAAGCAGGCAGTGTCTCTGTACTCTTCACAGGAAATCTGATCCTGCTTGAGCTGCTTGTGCATTACCTTCTTGTTCTTCAGGCTTACCCACTGGTCCCAACTCAGCTACCCTGATCTCTTCCTTTTCCTGTTGGATTTCTTACACTTGGGGATGGAGAGCTGTTATGCTCTATGAAAAACATTCTTGAAGGGCTGCCAGCTCTATTCTATCCCCTTGTCCCCAAGAACAATTTTCCAGGGAAAGAGGTGGAGGATTCTTTTTATTAAGTTCAGGGTCCTGACTGTGCTCTTTTGTTAATATCTTCCTTAGCAGCATGAATGCTACCAGTGTATGGTCACTGCATCCCAGGCTGCCTCCCATCTGGACATCCCCAGTGAGTTCACTGGCAGTGCATTCAGTGCATCCCCAAGGACAGTCAGCAGAAAAGCACAGCAGAACTGGTGCTATACAAAGGAAATAAATCCACAGTTAACTAATTTCTCATTTGTCTATTTCCCCTGCTGCCACCTCTCCCAAAGAGACTACAGTGGTAGTTTTCCATAAATACATTATGTTAATGAGCAACCATTGTCCTCAGCTAACAAGTGAAGGATGTGGAATTAAATGTAAAGGCTCTGTAGAGGGCTGAATTGATAGGCTGAAGCCAGTGGTATGAGATTCAACAAGTCCAGGTGGGATTTCTTGTGCTTGGGTCACAACAACCCCATGTAGCACTACAGGCTTTGGGCAGAGTGGCTGGAGAGCTGCCTGGCAGAAAAGGGCCTGAGAGTGTTGGTTGTGAACCAACTGAATAAGAAGCGCCAGTGTGCCCATGTGGCCAAGAATGACATTCTTCCACATGTTAGAAATAATGGGGCCAGCAAGCCTAGACAAGTGATTGTCCCTTGGTACTCAGCACTGTACAAGTACTGAGAAGCTGCATTTTAAATACTGTATTCAGTCTTGGACCCCTCACATTGAAGTGCTGGACCAGGTGCAGAGAAGGGCAAAGAAGCTGGTCAGGGGTCTACAGCACAAGCCCTGTATGGAACAACTAGGGAAGCTGGGTTTTTTACCCGGGAAGAAAGGTGGCTGAGTGCCACATGCGGGAAGATGCGGACAATCAATATGATAGATATATAAGCAAGCTTCGATTTATTGGGGTTTTCACACACTTATATACAATCCACTCATTAGTAAACACACTAGGCAATATCTTATTGGTTGGCAAGTAAAAGTTACATTTGCTCATCCCATCCCCTCTGCAATTACTGCTGTTTCTTACTGTGGCACCTTGTTATTGTAACACAGCTGCCTTTCCCATGAGAACCTTAGTTAAATCAGCATAGCTCCTTCATGTCTACTTTGTCACATAGCCATTCTCCCACAGCTGAGGGGATACCTAATTGCTTTCTGCAAATATCTGAAAGAATGTTGTAGGGAGGTGAGGATTGGTCTTTTCTTCCAAGTAACAAGTGATAGAACAAGAGGAAATGGTCTAAGTTGCGCCAAGGGAGGATTAGGCTGAGTATCAGCCTGTTAGAACAGGCTGCTCAGGGAAGTGGCAGAGTCATTATCCCTGAAAACATTTTAAAAACTTAGTGCTCTGCACCGTGTTTTAGTGGTGGACTTGTTTGTGCTAGGTAAATGTTTGGACGCAATGATCTTATAGGTCTTTTCCAGCTGAAAAGGTCCTATGATAGTATAGAAAGAATGAAAGAAAAACTAAAAAGAAATCAGTGGAAGGTGGTAAAATACTGCTTGCATCTCCCAGTGAAAAATATATATTAATGTTTCAATAAAGGAAAAACAGGTGGAAACACTACATCATACCATAACTTCAAATGATCCAGAGATTTCTCATTTGTGTTTGTGTTCGCAAGAACTTGCCTATTTAACAGACAAAAGCTAGCAAAATTTGTCATTTTGCAATGTCAGAACTTAAGTGGAATTACAGTCTCACTGCAAACCATAACCTTGAGCAAGTATGGTTACAAACTCACACCACTTGTCTCCTTCAATATGATGCACCAGGTAGTTTTGCAGAGAGAGTTCAAAATTAGACAGAAAAACATCTGCTTAGACTTGATAGTAAATTTAGTTTCCTTCTCAAAAATTAAAAAAGTGACTTAGAAGGTCCTCCAATGGAAACATGTGTCATCCCACAGAGAATGTAACTGAAGCAAATGATAACAGCTATTACGGAAGTCTGAGGTCAAGAATTGCCAATATTGTGTCAATGACTCATGTGTGAGTCATTCAAAAGGAAAATTTTGACTGAAAAAGGAACCATGGAAGGAATATAAAATGTCAGGTTCTTTAAACTGCTAAAACCCAATTATTTTCAAGCCTAGATTAGGATTAATATCTCATAAACGCTGGGAAGAATACAGTTTTCCTCTCCAGTTTTTCTTCAGGGGAAATTACTGAAAAATAAGGTAGCCATGGATTTTAACGCAAAATGGTGCTCCATGCACACTTAACATATGGAATTATATCTTTTCCTAAGTTTTTAGTGGTAACTGGGCTTCATCCCTCTCTAAAATAGACAAAGGCCAGCTTATGTGAAAGCCCTTCTCCTGAACATCTTACAAATGAACATATCCAAGGATAAGAAAATGAGTGTGTCTGTGAAAAATTATCATTGCAGATGAAGCATTCAGGTTAACTCCACCTGAAGACAGGAATTGTAAAGGCATTTATGTTGTACAAATAAAAATCAATCCTAAAGGGGATGAATCCTCCAGCATCTCTAATAAGGGAAGTATTTTTTCAAGTTTTGATGACTCAAACTGAATATTGTGCACTACCTAACAGGAAAAAATGTGTAGAAGGCTTAAAACCCCCCCAGTCACTGTGCATTGTTTTTAGTGGTAAGAACATCCTCCCTCTCTTATGTCACTGAAAGCCCAAATTTCACAAAGAAGATTAAGTAACTAGTCATTTTGAAAAGCAGGTAATGACAGTATTGATCTTAATTCTCACAAGACTGTTGAGTCCAAAAAGCAGCACTTTACTAGATGTTGAGTAACCTTAATGAACATGAAAATCAAACCCATTACTTGTGAGAGGTGAGACAAAGTGCCTGGATGCCAAAAATCCACATGCAGCTGCCTCACTCACTAAGAGACCAGGAAAGGCTGTGTCTTTGGAAGAATGGAGAGCATCTCTCCCACTGTGTGACTGGTTTTGTGGACAGTAAAAAGTGGTGAAGAGGGAAAAAAACTAAACAAAGAAACCTAAACCTAAAACAACAACAACAAAATAATAAAAAAAAGAAAGAAGATACCTTTCTACACCTTGAATCGTGATCAGATCTACTAACTCTGCAATATAATGCACTGAGCATCCAGATGCAGCTAAATATGCCTGTAGAGAGAGGAGAGGATAGAGAAAAGAGGAAAAGAGAAGACAAAAGTTGAGAAAATATTTCTAGATGCAATTTAGAGAGGGAAAAGAATCAAAAGTAAGAGGGAGACACATGAAAAAGCCACAAACTACCAATCTCAAAATGATGCCTTGAATAGAAGTTTGGGCAACCATTGCATTACAAGTTTGAGCCTAAAAGAAAACACTAAATTAGACACAAGGGAGTATTTTTTTTTCCATTTCAACCCCGTTTGTTACATGTCCTTATTTTACTTCTAAAAAGGAAATCTCTTCAGCTCCGAAAAAAATCTCACTCTTTCTCTTCTGTTGCCACTTACTCCCATTACTGGAATTTTTCCACTTTAACTATTGAGAGTTTCTGTCAACTAGCGCCTGCATCCAGAGTGCATCACCTGGGTACAGTGAGATATGTGGGTTTGCACTGGGGAGAAAAGAATGATAGTGACACTCAAAACACACAGCGGTCTTAAAGGGATATTTCCCATGAACAGGCATGAGGCAGTAACCTTAGGTAACTTTAGTCATTCTTGAGTAACTTGATGCAGCATGGCACCACTGAAGCTCTGCTGCTCAGCACACCCTCTCTGGCACCAAGCCTGGCCCCAATGGTGCTTCAGCACCTTGTTTGACCACTGTGTTCTGCCTCTATTCTACACAGGGCAAAGGGAGATCAGTCTTGTAGGATTCTCTAGGTTGCATATCTCCATCCCTTGATACTGGAAACCCTCCAAGTCTGGCTCTGGAAAATATGGAGTACGCCACGGGATTCCTAGCTGTGGGTGTGGCCTGAGTCTGTGATTTTTACTGCATGAATGACATTCCCCATGCTTGACAAGCATTTAATGGACCATCTGTCTATGGTCTTCTCATGATCTACTACAGGATCATCTTCTCATGATCCTGGCAGAAACATGGCTCCCATTATGTTTTTAACTCCCTTTCCATCGGATTCATTAAAACATTCTGAGCGTGATGTCAAAATCTAGATGTAATAGGATGTGATAGAAATGGCTGTGAACCAAAGAGGAAACATACATGTTTCTGAAATGGTAGCAGCTATTGCTTTGCATAATGCCTATCTAATCCCAGATTAATTTGGCAGATGGAGGAAGGGAAAACAGGTTACATGCCTGCAGTGTCACTGTGCTGGCAGGCTTTGTCCTGCCAACTAGGCTCAATGATTTGCCATGTCTTGGTTAGAGCGGTTTCTAAGAATATGTTGTATTGAAGCTTAGGATGCAATTTATGAGTGCTTTTACTGTCAGGTGAGTGCATTGAAGCACAAGTTTATCTGCAGGTATCAGCCCTTGGGTTAGAAAATAATTATTTTGTAAAACGCAAAACATTTATAATGTGCAGGTAGAAAGCCAACGTTTACCTGAATCTCCTAATATGAAGCTCCTTGAAAAATGCCATTTCTTATAGTCATGTTATTTGTTACAGTGAAAATTCAAGCTAAAATTGCTTACTTTTATTTGACATTTACTATTTTATGACTTCATATGATGTTACATTTTTAGCTTTCACAACTGCATACACAAGACTGGGATCTCTTAATTTCACTAATTTCTTAATTTCACTAATTACATACTTAAAATCAGATTTAGGAACTTAGGAAGTTAGGCGCTGAAAAGCTCTAAATACATGCATCTGCAAGGAGTGTCCTGGGAATTACTCTGAACAGCCAAAAGTCAATGCTGTTATCAGTCCTAGGATTAATACTGTGCTGGATTTGAACAAGTAACGTTTAGCATCTTCACAGTTTACTATAAACCCCACATCTATGGATGACCTAAGGATTTCTACCTATGTTTCACTGCACGCTGAACATAAAAAGAATTTCTACAGTATTTTCATGAGTTATTATATTTGCCATTAGACAGTAATGATCACTTTCAAAGACTCTTCCATTTCTATGGCAGGCATGTAAGATAACCGACAACTATTTGAAACAGGCTAAGGTTCAGGGTTTACAGAATATTGGTATAAACCTACCAGTATGTTGGTTTATACCTGACAGAGTCTAGTTAAGCATGTACAACTAACGCAACATAAAGATGTGAAGCTCGACTAGCCAGGAGCCAAGTTACTTTAAAGTTGTCTTGCTGGATATATTTTCTAAAATAAAAAAAACCCACCCGTATTCAGACCTAGAGGAGATTCTGTATGACTAGAAAGAAAGAAAAAAAAGCTTTTGTCCCACTTTGCATTTCTGCTTCCCAAGCTTCTTTCCAGTGTCCTTGGCTGTAATTGTACCTACCCCTTTCCCTGTTCCTGGGCTGTGAAGACTGTCCTGGCTGATAATTCAGAGACATGTGCCATGTCTCCATCAAAGTGGTGGGAACTCACTGCCTTCTTGCCAGCTTGCTCTGGTCACAAAGTCACAATCACCTTTCCCTTCCCCCACACCATTTCTACATATATGTTTCCACTCCACACAAACTGACAGCAAAGATAGACAGTTATTATGGGACCAAGGGTCAGGCATTTATTTCAGAGTACAAATACATATTGTGGCCTCTCCTCAGTCTCTGATCAGTCTTCACTGATCCTTTTTATTTCCACCCTTTCACTTGTGTCATAGCCTATCTTCAGTGACATGGTACTAGCAGCAGTCCCTCAAAAAGCCAGTGTATCAGCTGACTCCAACTTTCTCCTCTTCATGCACTGTTTGTCCTTACCAAGTATTTAAAATCCATATTATATATACTCTCACCAGTTTTCCTGTCATTTACGGGATACTACCAAGTGAGAGAAAGCAAGTGTACTAGGTAGCTTTGTGGACAATTAAGGGAAAGCAGTGTTTTTCCTTGGAAACACTGTCTTTGCATTGTGTGTGCTATTTGGCTCCTTTGTGTGTGTTTTGAAAAATATCCCCCTAAATTATAAAGAATAAACCTTCTGGGATTAAAGCATCCTGTTTTTGTAGACCTCTGACTGCTCTAGTGGCACAGCAAATCAGTAGGTCACACTTGTTTTTTTCCCACACATCAGCTTAGCAGCAAGAGTGGAGTCAAATGAAATTTTTCTACTCATTTGGTTTCTGTGGTCTAATAGCTGCCAAGTGTTTGACCTCAGCTCTTTGGCTTGCATCTAGAGCCTCCAGAATCATAAGCTAGTTTTCATCCAGCTCCTAGCTGAGCCTGCATATGCTTAGCCACTGTGGACAGCACAAGCAGCCTGTGTTGGTTCACTGAGGTCACAGCACATTATATTCAAGCTGTATCTCCAGCTCACAAAAGGTTTTGAGGCAAAGAGAGTCTACTGGTTTGTCTGTACAGAAATGTGTTACAGCTCTTTAAAAATTTCTGTTGCCTTTCCCACATAGTGATGACTTTATTTAGGGACGTAAGTAAAAACACTGGTGTACTAGAAAGTGATTTTGCACATCAGATGTAGCAGAGACACTTTTAAAGGCACACTATACCCCAACTATTGAACTATGAAACAGTAAATTTTTTAAGCTGATTTTAAACTAGTTTTGAGTCAGTGGAGCATAATGCAAAGAGAAATAGGAGAGAGAAAATGAGCAAGAATGGGCTTTCTGTGTTGCAGAAACCTGTGTATCCGCATCAGTGCTCTGGATTAGATCAGCATGCAGTTCCCCATCACTGCCACTTTGGTTTGCATTGCAGAACATGGATCAGGCTCATATTGGGTAAAACCAAACTGCATACCAAGAATACACCTAATATACACCTTCCCAAAATGTATGTTGAGTATAGGGGTATAAGAGTTGAGCAAGTTCAAAGCTAAAAAAAACCAACAGCACCTCCCTGAAATGTGCATATTATGCACCTGGCCCTTGGCACCAATTTCTTCACACTGCAGATCTCTGCTGATCTAGCAGAGATTCTCTTCACCACTTCAAAGTGCAAACATAACCCATTTCAACTTCTTCCATTAACTGGAAAGTTAAGAGAATTAAGAGAATTAACCTACAGTACAAACCTTAGCATCTGCTGTCTATGTTGGAAGATACAGCTGGCCCACTACTGGCATTCCAATATTGTACTACCACGTGCTACAGTAGCACCTAGAGGCCCTTGGCGTGAATTAAGCCATTGCTAGACACTGCTTGACACTGTGCCAGCTTAATAAAGTGGTCCTTATCCCCAACAACATGAACAGAAAAAGCGTTTATAAAGAGAGCAAGATCAAGAGGTTAGTGCTGCAGCCATATACTTTTCCAGACTGACATAAATGCGGTCACAAGAGAAAATTTACCTTGGTCTCATCCTCACCCAGTTTCAAGCTCACTACCAAACCAGAACTAGTTCGGCACAATTAGTTCATCTCAGATGAGACAAGTCCTCAGAAAGCAGAAGTGCTGGAGAAGTGCAAGATAGGACAACCAAACTAGGTGGGAAAACCTCTTGCAGCCTCTTTCTGCCACCTATTAGCTCTGAAAGCTCCTGCCAGGAGACCTGCACATTCCTAAGCACTAAATCTACCCATGACAGCAACTAAACATCTTTGATTTGTATGAATAAAATTTAAAATGTCCTTGGATTGCAGCTTTGTAATATTCTGGAAGCAAGATGGCAGGCACAGCTGACTGTGATGGGGGTTGTAAGTACAAATAGTAGGTGGCAGAAAGGAGGGACAAGACACAGAGTGGGCATAGGAAAACAGGATAAAAAAAGGAGCTCTTACTTTGAACATGCGACCAAATGATGAATGCAGGTAGAGATGTTTGGGTTGTCACTGAGAGAAAAAACATCTAGCTTCACTTCCTGAACATAGTACAGTATGCAGTATGTGCTAAAATGGCTTACTGAACAGACAAGAGAGGGGGTGGAGAGAGAGGGAAGGTAACTATATTCAACTACACTTGACCCTTAGGAGTGCCACTATGCTCTCCAAGGAAATACTCAGCAGTAGGCATTTCAGAAACTAACACTCAGCCTGGATAAACACATATAATAAATCCCAGCTCCTCTAGGACAACTCCTTGCATCTGGATCAGGTGCTGAAGTTCACCAGTCTGAGATAAAGCTCTTACTTGTCTAAACCATATCAGAAAACAAAGCTGACATTTGCCACTGATCCCGACAATGCTTTAACAACCATTACATCCTTGCTGCAATCCTTACCGTGATTCTCACTTCATTAAGATGCAAGAGGGAATGTCAAACCATTCATGGTGCTAATTGAAGTTCATACAATGACTCTTCAGATCACTTCTGTTCTCACTCCAGGCAGCAAGAAGAAACTATTATTTTCTTTCTTCTCTATCTGAAGAGTTAAGCAATAGAAAGGAAATCTCAAGAAAAACACTCAGTGCATCCTTTTCCTCTCCATTCCCTCCCTCTAGCTTTTTTTTAAACATAGAATACATCAAAGTGAAAACTGACATGCGGTGCCCTGAAGCTCTCTGCAGCATGCTTTTAGGTTTTGGAAGTTTCATTTTCTACCTTATGAGATTACATGAAAAAGGATGAAATGCTTGCTTTGAGGTTTATCTTAGACAGAGATGTAATAAACGTTGTGGCTTCCCACTGCAATGGAACAAATTCTTTTGTAGATGGGGGGAGGGGGTAGAAGTATGTGGTTTAGCTTATATTTGAGCATTTGGCTATGGGTGGAGATGCCATATGGGGAGTATTTGGAAGAGAGAAACTAGTCAAGTACTCACTTTCGCATCTGCTCCTAAAAAAAAAGAGAAGGGTATCCAGTCAAAACCTTCAACTTAAGTTTTCACACTGATCCCTGAGTGAAATATCCTGCTCAGGTTTATCTATCACCAATACCCAGTGCTTATTTAAAAATTTCTTTTAAATTACTTAGGTGGATTGATACACAGGGCCACCCTCAGTGCGTGAATAGCCTGTCAGAGTGCTGAGACATTCATTCCAGAGATGCCAGGGCAGAACTTGCCTGAGAGGACAGCGAGGTCTGGAATGGGGCTGGGAGCAGGGCACTCCTTTGCTGGGCAGTGACACTTGTTACCCTCTGTCATGCTCCTTTCTTGCTCTGATTTGGTCAGTTAGCAAACAAAAACATCCCTAGACCATTGACAGTGGAGAAGGCAGACACCTCGAATACAGTTCCTCTATGCCCTAAATGTGCTGAAGATTAGAGCAGATCAACCACTGAGTGCTGCACAGAGCAAGGCTAAGCAGGGGAGCCCTGGCCAGTAGGGGATGACAAGGAAAAGCAAAATTGTGAGCTTTTCTTTCAAGGCCATAAGCAATAGGATTCCTGTAAGGCTCATTCTGAGTACCAGCTAGCACTGGTGCTGTACTCCGGAGTACTAAGCTAGATCCATTCCACCTAGGTCTGATGGGCATCTGTGTTAGTTTCCCATCTTAACCACTTCATATGACCCACGATATTCTGGGAATTTAGCAATGGTACTTGAGAAACTTTGTATCATGCCGGCTGGTTGGTGTGCAAGATCAGAGCCCCTAAATGTGCTGTTTAGCCTGCCTGATGGCCATTGCAACCTGTGCTCTAGTGCTGTGGGCAATATATCTTGGCATTTTGCCTATCTCTGTGCAAGATTTGGGTTATGATGGATTGGTTTAAGTTTTTGCAGTTTACCCCAGCCTTCATCCAGATTTACATTCTGGCAGTAAAGGTTAGAGACCATTTCTTTCAAATACTCCTGCAAATAAATTGTAGAATTGTAAGAAGGTAAGAACACAATGAAAAAACTTCTATCAATCCTGAGCACAGTCAAGCC
The DNA here is from genome assembly GCA_013400935.1 of Turnix velox. Classification (NCBI taxonomy): domain Eukaryota; kingdom Metazoa; phylum Chordata; class Aves; order Charadriiformes; family Turnicidae; genus Turnix; species Turnix velox. The sequence goes on from VZTY01032408.1 coordinate 46,192, forward strand.
TTTCACATAATGAGGCCTACTTTCATTAGGGCTGAAGACAGCCTTGCACAGTGATAGGCCTCTTCATTTCATCTTCAACTCTCTGGCCTCTCTTGCATATTCAGTCACACCTTAGGAGCAGGGGAGAGAAATAAATAAAGCCCATTTCAGAATGGATGCATTTGTACAATTTTAGTAGATGTGGAGCTGACAAATTAGAGTAAGATTCACACATGATCCTGCTGTTGAGAAGACACTGTCAAGTACCAGAGTCAAGGGGTTATTTGAATGTGAATTGTCCCCTTTGTCAGTTCTCCTAGGGATGGCAGTGTCACCTTGTGAATAATCAGCAATGTCACCCACACCGATTATACTAGGGAGTTGAAACGGAGTTTTCTACTTGAGTGGTTGTACTGAAAAACAGAGAAAAAGAGTTTCTGGATACCAGGACACCTCTAATCTTTAACCTGTGACCTGAAAGCTGTTTGATCCATACTTGGGGGAGTACTGAGCATAATCTGTTTTTGTCACATTTAGGCTTAGGCTGCTTCTGGAACACCATTATTTTGGCTCAATTTAGTTTGAATATCAAAGCTAGTGAAGTAGTTAGCATTTTACCTCGAAATGATAGGACTGTAACAGCTAGTGATTCAGGAGCTTTTTTTACACTGCTATGGAGAAAGAATAGGATGGTTAGCTGAAAAAGGTCTCTACCTGGATGCAGCCTTCTCTACCTGGTTTAATTCAAGTATGCCAGCTGGCCTTCTTTTCATGCGAAAATCAACTTTGTTACTGTGGCATTAAAACTTATGCACCTGGTTTATCAGGAGAGTTTGCTTCTAAAAAATAAAAGCTTACAAAGCCAGTAACTCTTCGATATAAAAATCTCACAGTGTACTGCCTAGCTAGGAAGGCAAAACTTTTTACAGGTGAGCATTCACAAATACACCATAGCCCCTTTAGTTTGACACCTTGTTGAAGTTATAATAGGAATCGACAAAATAAACATCCTCTTAACATTTTCTCTGCTTGCCACAGAAGAACACCTTGTACAATTTCTAGTAAAACTAGACTAAACTAGATAAAAATTTCAAGTATGTTAGAGGAGGACCTGCTTTGAATAACTTGCCAAGTTATTGGCAGTTATTAAGTAGAGTGGAATCTCTTATCTGAAAATTTCTCTCTATCAGAAATAAGTGAATAAATGAGACAACTTATGAATTGCCAGATAATGTACACCTTCAATATCAACAGAAGTGTCAGGTGGTTCACTGTAAGAGTATTTGCTGTCTCTCAAAAATGCATACAGAATTTTTATTCAAAGTTACAAAGTATAAGGGCTGTGTCTAAAATATAAGAGAGTATCTTTGCTTGTCAGTAAGGAGAATTCTCTCATGTATCCTTCTTACTCTCAACTACTCTTATATCAAGCCTGAATTTCCCCTCTTCCAACTTACATCCGTAATTCCTAGACCTTCCATCACATATCCTATTAAAAAGTCCCATCCCTGTCTTTCTGTAGGCTCCCTTTGGGTGTTGATAAGCTACTATGAGGTCCCCCTTGAGCAAGAAGGGAACAATTAAATTAAATTAGGCAGAAGTTCCATGAGGTTGTTCTTCAAGAGGTGGACAGAGCCATTGCTGAAGCATTCTGGGTGACTCTTGCAGACCCATTTATTATGACAGCCAAGACAAACATCACAGTATATAACATATGAAATTTCAGGCCATGTAAAATGATAGGGACACAATAGCAGAGAGAAACTGAGATATAATTATGTCAATCCAGATCACATAAAATGAAAAGATTCCCCAAATGGGGAAAGATATTCATCCTGAAGTTTAACTTGGTGTGTCATTGTTCTTTATAGGTGAATGCAGTGCTATCCAGCTTGTTATCTTAAGCCATCTGAGCTTCCATTTGACGTCTGTACTGCAACTTACATTTTGGGAATAACCCATGAAACAACAAACAATGTCTTATGCAACATCATAATTATTTGTGATAATATTCAGCATGCACATATTTTCCTTCCTCATTGTGGATATGATAAAATTAATTCATTATTTTCTGAATAAAGTGGTGTAATACTCAAAGCAAAGATACAGTAATTTCTCAAGCATGAGTGTGCTGATAGAAAATCTAGCATTTCGGAGACCGTTTCTCTGAATAAGTTACCTAGCTGGTGGTGTAAGGTAGAAGAAATTGTGAAAAAGGTATTTGTTAGACTGATGGAGTCCTGTCTAATCTAGTACACTGCACTGTGAAATGCAAGGAGTATACAGTAACAACAAATCACCCTGTGAAATGTGTAGTAGAAAGGATATTATCAGAAAATATTTATATTATTACCAGGTCTTTGGATCCTATCATGATGCTCACAACACATGATGCAATAATAACTAAGGAGGAAGAAGTGCTGAATAAAACAAAAATCCCAAGGTTGTGGGCTAGTAACTTTAAGAAGCAGATAATGGAAGGAGGATACATAGATAGACAGAAGAGGATGAGGTTATGTCTGTAAGCCAGCCCCAGCATCTCAACCACCGGGCAGAAGCACAGTCTGGACAGCAGACTTGTGTATAGACTGGCTTCCAGCACCCTCAAGACTCTACACTACAGTATGAAAGACTGAAATTTTGTACAGCCTTATGTGGACTAGCCAATGTTATGAACATATTCAGTCCTTCCAGATCATGTAGAGGAAACAGGTCACCTAGGCAATACATGATGTGGACTCATACATTTTCTTCAAGTATTGTATAGCTTAGGCTGTCAGCCTCTTGGAACTATCTTATGATATGCATTTGTCTGAGCATGCCTGGGCAAAAAGCACAATAAACCCTGTGCTTAATTCATAGCATGGACGCACCTTAGCTCAAAGTGCATTATATGAAACCCTTTCCTGTGCCAGCATTCACTGCCTGAAGCAATTATTCTTCAGTTAGTTAAACCTGAAGAAACTGTGTTTCATCTTGTTCTTTCAGTTATTCTAACCTTGCAGGGATGAGGAAGCACCTTCTTTGCAGTGGTGCAATAGTCACAAGTATACAACATTGCTTGGAAGCCCTGAAGAAATCTGACAGGCATTGATTTGAGAAATTCTTTTGCTGGGCTCACTTATATTCATATCAGGCCTGCCACCAGCCTAACTTTGTCCATAACCATCTGCTCAAAAACCTCAAAACCATGGAAAACATTCTTATTGAATTTCTCCACATCTCTTTCATGCATCTTAACCATAAACAAGAAAATAAATAAATAACCTGAAAAGTCGAATTCTCTTTTTTCATGGCACTTAACATCACAGCAAGGGGCAAAATACATTTTTTAAGATAACATGCTTAATGCTGTTGCCATCTCAGCTTCTACTGCATGATTTAACAGCCTTCTTCACAGATTTTAGAATTACTGATGGAGGCCTTACTTCAAATGAACATATGCTTTTAAGCATGAGTGTTGGGTGATTTAAGCACATACTTACATGTTTATGTCTTTTCACAGTGCCACATCATTGCTTCCATAAGCAGGTATGTCTTCATTAGAAAAAAACAGACCTGCCTTGAGGATTTGAAGCTGCCTTCTGATTTTTTATACTAGCACTGATTTCTAGCTCAAGCTGTGCTATCCACAGTGACTGGTAAAACCATCATAAGTCATAGAATCACAGAATGTGTTGAGTTGGAAGAGATCTTCAAAAATCATCTAGTCCAACTCCCCTGCAGTGAGCAGGGACATCTTGCACTAGATCAGGTTGCTCAGAGCCTCATCAAGCCTGACCTTGAATGACCTCTCCTGGATGAGGTCTTCACCACCTCCCTGGGCAACATGTTCCAGTGCCTCACCACTCTCATGATGAATAATCTCTTCCTAATATCTAATTGAAACCTGCTCTAGTCCAGTTTAAAACCATTGCCCCTCAACCTGTCTCTCCATGCTCTGACAAGATGTCCTTCCCTGATTTTCCTGTAGGCCCCCTTCAGGTACTGATAGGCCATTATGAGGCCTCACTGCAGCCTTCTCTTTTCCAGGCAGAAACAGCCCCAACTCTCTCAGTCTGTCCTTATAGGAAAAGTGCTCCAGCCCCCCGATCATTCTTGTGCCCCTCCTCTCAGTGCTCCCTAACAGGTCTGTGTCCTTCTCCAGCTGAAGGCTCCAGAGCTGGACTCCAGGTGGGATCTTATTAGAGCATAGTACGAGATGAAGAATCACCTGTCTTGATCTGCCAGCCACAGCTGTTGTGATGCAGCCCAGGCTATAGTTGGCCTTCTGGAATGGAACTGATTTTTTTCCAGATGGTGCTGTCTTCTGGGTTCATGACTGGGAGGGAGGAGAAGGGAATGGTGATGATAGGCCAGTGTTGGGGCTGCTCCTGAGCCTTAGGCTTCTCTTTTTCCAGCCCTCCCTTCCCAGCATGCAGGTTGGGGAGACATGAGAAGCTGGGAGAAGATGTAAGCAGGACATGGATATCCCATGCCATATAATGCAGGCAGTATATATATATAGTAGGCAATAAAAATGAAGGCAGCCATTGCTTGGAGACTAGCTGGGTATCAGTCTGATTGTACAAGCTGAGTTACTGACTTTACATTACCTGGTTGTCTGGTTTTTTGTTTTGATGTTGTTTTTTTTTTTCTTTCCTTCATTTACTAAGTTCTACTAGTCTAAACCACTGAGGTTTTTTGTTTTGTTTTTCCTGTTGTTTCTCCCATCCCACCATGGCGAAAGGATGATCAAGTGGCTTGTGTGCAGCTGATCTGCTGATCAGGGTTAACCCACATCAAATATCCCACCTAAAATACTGGTAATGTGTGGCAACTGCCAGGCAAAACTCACACATGGGCTGATTTTTACTGATGCACATAAAGTTACTAATCAAAAGTGTTGTTTGTATAAGGCTCCAAAACAGAAAAGAGGCATCATGGCTTCTGAGAGGAATGATTACACAGAAGAGTCCTATAATATTCAGCCAAAGCAATTTTATGACAACTGGCAAATCTTTGTCTATGGAATCAGTTTTATACAGATGCTTTCTCATGGAATTTTCTTGTAGCAATCAGTAATGATTCCAGGGTTTCAAATTCTTATTTGAAACCTTATTTACTGAGCTGTGACCAGAATCTCTATAGTAACAGAATGTTTTAATGACTGTATGTCTGAAGAACTACTGGACAGAAGAGCCATGTACCAACAACAGTGGAAAAAACCTAACTTTACTTCAAATAAAATATTTTCATTATAACTTATTAGAATATTTAAAAGATAAACTTGAGCAAATAATGGCATTTAACTGAATTTTTCCATTTCTGCAAAAATGCCAGTGATATCTACACGATAATATTGCTATACTGCAGTACAATAAAGAAGCATTTCCCAGTAACTGCTTACGTAATGTGTTACACAGCCACTAATACCTCACCTCAATTCCACTATCACAGAAAATACTAAAATTTGAATATTTTCTACTTGTGAAAGCTGAGATATGACCTTACTCTTACCCTGTTTGATTATATGTGCTTTAGCAAACATTCTGTCAAACAGGCATTTGCATGCAGATAGCACTGACAGATACATGTCAGCAAATAACCATTTCAATAAACATTTCAATACTACTAGAAAGAAATAGGATATGAATAGTTTACCAAAAAGTACAGACAGTGTGGCAAATACCTCTTTGGAGAGCAAACACAGATCTGTTACTATCAGTTATTTCTTGCATATGGTGAGTTATGGTTACTTGGACAGGGCTGGCACTTCTCAGACAGTATTAGACATAACCATGGGACAATAGTGAAGTGAAATGACAGATAAATAAATTGCAAGAGTGATAAATAAATTACAAACCAGTGATGCTGCATGGATTCAAGATCAGAATATGTAAAAGAAACTGGGACCAAGTCAGATGTTGTTCAGCAGATCTTTCCTATCTTCAGTTCACTTACCACAGCTATGAAAAATAGGTTTAATTAATCCAGTTAAGTTTTACTCAAAGGTTTCCCTCTTACTGCTTTGCACTTCATAGGAATTATTTCATTGATACAGAAACAGTAACTTCAAGAATAGTTACAGAGGGACAAAACCCTTTCAAGTCACTGGAGTTGCAGTTGCTCATATCAGGCTTAGTACAACCCTTAATTTTTACTGGAATTTGCAATACTTCTGTAGCTCTGGGCAATGGGATGGCTCAGGGTTGCTATCTGTCTTATTTATAAAGTGAGAGTTGCCATGGTATCAGAGCACCACTGGAAAGGCAGCTTGCTGCTGAAGGTCTACAAACAGCATCCAGTCCAGCTGAGCTCTTAAAAGTACTCAGATAGGGCTTTTCAACAACACGTATGCGCTGGCCCAGGAATAAAATAAGTTGATTTGAACTTAAGTTCCCTGGATGCTGTGATTATAAACTTCCTGAAATTGATCAAAAAAAAGCAGCCTGGTGATCTTGTCTTCTGGGCAAGTCCTGTTGCAAAAAAACCAACCAAACAAACAAACAAAAAAAGATGTCATCTGGGCTGCCAGCCATTTTTAAGAATGAAAATTACCACAGCTGCTCTTCTCCAGGTTGTTTTATTGCAACACACATTTAGTTGTGCGATGTAAAATGTTACAGCACTACAACACTACAATCCTTTGGGATATTAGGTACAGCAGTACTTAACAAAGGACTGCTGAACAGGCTCAGGCATGACCCGGAAAGTAGAGTGCTCAGACCTGTCAAGGCAGCTGGAGCCTAGGCATAGGCGGGTACTGAGGGAACCTTATGTCTCAGGAGTGCTTGTATTGGTCTAGGTACAACCTGGACATATAAGAATCCAGCACACATGGGTGGACAAGCTGCAGAGAAGCTTATCAGAAGAGGAACTAGAGATCTAGGTGGACAACAAACCAGCAACATGCCGTTGTGGAAAAAAAAGGGTCCTGGGTTCCATTAGGAAGATCACCAGTAACACATCAAGGGAAGTGATCTTTCCTCTCCGATCAGCACTGGAAATGCACATGCAAAAAGCTCAGTATAGGTCTAGGACACCACAAAAATCCCAGAGTAAGTCTAATGACAGGCTGCAAATGTGATGATGAGACTGGAACATTTTCACAGAAAGAGAGGCTGAGAGAGATGAGGCTATTTCACATGGGGAAGAGAAAGCTCAAGGAGGTCTAAATGTGCATAAATGCTCAGTGGAAGAGAATTAAAAAAATGGAATCAGACTCTTCTCAGTAATATCCAACAAAGAGAGAAAAGACAATGGAAACAAATAAAAAGAAAAAGACATGCCATTTAAGAAAAAAAGATTATTTTTTTTGTGAGGGTGATCAAAGACTTCAACAGGTTGTCCGGAGATAAGGAGTAACCCCTCTTGTTGGAGATGCTGAAAACCAACTAGAACCAGCCCTGATCAACCTGTTGCACCAAACTCTTCTACGAGTGCCTGCCAGCTGCTGTGACTGTGATTCTGTTACCCATACGAATTCAAGGCTTTCATTGAGTTCCTAGGTGCCTACCTTCTCCCATGTTAAGAGTCTTATCTATTCTGTCCTGACTGGAAACCTGCAAAGCACAGGCAATACTTGCTTATCTTGTAAAAAATCAAAGGGCAAAAAAATCTAGTTAACATCATATTTATCCCAATTTTTTTTTGTGAGTAAAATTTTACTACAGAAAAAAATATGGCTGAACATTTGGAAAAGTTATTGAGATATCTGCTCAGCATACAAATCAAGGCTCAGCACACAGATATACTGCATCACATGATAGAGAAGCTAACTTGGATATATTTTCTATAAGAAAGGTTTGCAATGGAAAAAAAAATGAACAGTACATGAAACAAATTCTCACTTTTCAACAGTACAAGTAAAATTCTCTCCTAAATATGACGACCATGGAAAAAGTCATCCCAGCAGCACTAAAGAATTACTAGAGAAGGAAAAATGGCTGGCTTTCAGCTATATTTAGCTAACACTTTGCAGTTAAGCTAACCTAAGGAATTGAAAGTACAAATTAGGCACATTCTATTACATCTTCACTGGGTACAGGCTAATCTTCCTGCCAAAAACATAAGAAGTCCAGCACCTGTATCACTTTTTTCAAAAGCTGTAGATATCTTGTGAACATCTCAAAGACGAGCAGCTACAAGGATTCTTTTTCCCTGTTGAGGAAGCACTTCAGCATGATGCATGCCTGATTTTCAGCATTTCCAGACTAGCAAGTATTTTACTTTAGAGCTTGTTTATACATGCACCTTCCTCCAAACACCACTTAATCTGTCATGAACAATGGAATTAAGATGAAAGACTGCCTGTTTTCATCTACACGGTTTGCCAGCTCTATTTAAATCATTCTGCAGGAGAGTTAACTTTAAACGGTGAAAACGGGAATATCTGAGTTTTGGTCAGTTTTGCTGCCATAGCCTTACAAGAAACTTCTTCTAAGCCCAATTACCTTTTTGGTGGCTGATGAAGGCAAAATGAACTATATAAAGGACATGTCTACATCTATGAATGGATCACTTATGGAAATATTATAAATAATGTAATTGGAGCTGTAAAAATCCTGTTTAGCCATGGAAGTTATTATGATTGGGAAGTTACGGTGTAGGTGCCCCATTTTTTATTAGTAGGTTTTGCCTCATTAGGTTGCTTCTCTGGAAAAGTGAAATATACACTCACTGCATTGTTTGGAATTGTTGGGGGAAGAATCTATCAACCACAATGTGCCTCATTGCTGAACTCAGTGGAAAAAAAAATTAATAAATCCAGCAGATGTTTCTGCTTTTCAGGAAACGAAATTTCTCCCCTTCTCCCATTGCTCTCATTTTCAAAAGTATGCACCAATATGAATGAATTCCAGAATCCTCCACCATTACTGCTAAAGCAAAATCCAATGTTATTTATACAATGACAACAAAACTTGTGTGCAGAAAGCCAACATGAGAGCAAAATTTGTCCTCCATGTATTTACTTGGGTTAGTACTGTGTAGCTAAGAAAGATTGTAAGATAAAGCCTCAGAGTTTCATACCAAATAGTTTGCACTTCTCAAAATGTTGACCTTGATTATTGAAAAGCTGGCCATAATTATTTGGGCATTGCCCACTGTTAAACATGTGATCCCTTATTCAGCAACTTTCCCACCAAAGAGAATGGGTCCTGTTAGAGTCTTAGCACAATATTGCTTCCCTTCTTTTACTTTCAGATGTTTTTTTATTTTCTGTCCTTCAGAGCTCTGCAGTATTGGGAGTATACTTTATAAACACTTTTACATCTATGTGCAAGCCTTGTGCAAACCTAAACACTGAAGCACTCAGACACTTATGGTCAGCATGCTCATACTGTTGTGAAACTCAAATCTTAAAAAAAAAAGCCTCATTCATGCTTTTTCATTTTCTAATAAGAAAGAAAAATTATGAAAGAAAGACCTTTCTATTTCCTTCTTCTTGGAGTACAGAACTTAATACATGGTTTTGAAGCAAGATGTAGTGGCCAAGGAAATACAGGTTTCAACATATACATGGAAAAGATATATTGCATACTGCAAATTCATAAACGAGGAAGCAGTGTCTGGATGTTTCAAGAGCAAAATGAAAGACTAATTCCTGACTCATTATGCATTCTACTGTTACTTAATTAAAAAGTAACAATGGTTTGGCTCAGGAGCACATCATCATTTACCAGCTATACTACTTGGACATGTAAGTGCTTAATTTATAACATCCTGTTACAGGCAGGAACTGTTAGGAGTTTTTGGCTTCTCGTCCGCTTTTTTCTCAATCTTATGACTGCTAAACTAAGTAAGGTCCATGAATCTTTCAGAAAAGATACTAACCCTGCGAGGAATACTTCTGACGATAGAAAGTGTGGGAGTAGTAGTCTCAGCACATAAAAATTACTTTATTGTCTCTTTTCGGAAAATTCTGCTGAATAACTTGCACTGAGAAGGTGCTTAATGTCACTAATATTTGAAGTCTTGTGAAAATCAGTGTTCTTTGCTGTAGTCATAACAGGTGAGATTTCCAATCATAAAACTTTAAAGGGAAAAAAGAATGGGCAGAACTATAGGAACTTCTTTTTCCTGTCTGTGCCAAAACACCATGCAACATACCACAAGTGCTGCAAGGCAGGAGAACTGGGTGAAGAGAAACATTATGAAATTGAGCAAGGACAATAGCAGGGTGCTGCACATGGGGAGGAATTACTCCATGCACCAGTACAAGCAACAGCTTGACCTGCTGGAGAGCAATCCTGTGGAAAAAGACCTGGGAGTGCTGGAGGACCACAGGATGACCATGAACCAGCCATGCGTCCTTGAGGCCAAGGCACCCAATTGCAGTGCATCAAGAGTGTGGTCAGCAGGTGTAGAGAGATCATCCTCCCGTTCTACTCCATCCTGGTGAAGCTTCACTGTGTCTAATTCTGGACTTCCCAGTTCAAGGACAAGGAATTCCTGGAGTGGGTCAAACAAAGGGCTGTGAAGATGATTAGGGGACTGCAACAACTTTCCTATGAGGAAAGGCTGAGGGATTGCAGTCTCTTTAAGTGTGGAAAAAAAAAGAAGACTGAGGAGGCATCTTATCAGTACTTATAAATACTTCAAGCACAGGTGTCAGGAGGATGGGGCCAGTCTTTTCTCAGTGGTGCCCAGTGATAGGACAAGAGGTAATGGGTACAAATCTGAATGTAGGAAGCTCCATCTAAACATGAGGAGGAATGTCTTTACTTTGAGGGTGGCAGAGCACTGGTACAGGCTGCCCAGGAAGGTGGTGGAATCTTACTGTCTGAAGGCATTCAAAACCTGCCTGGGTGCGTTCCTGTGCAACCTGCTGTAGATGAAGTTGCTCTAGCAGGGAGGTTGGACTAGATGATCTCCAGAGGCCCCTTCCAACCATTGCCATTCGGTGACTCTGTGCAATGGCAGGTAAAACAGAAAAAGCGAGGTGACACAGTAGATCAAAAACTACTTACACCAGCTGGGAAGCATTACAGTTATTTACATTAAAGAAGTTGTGGGAAAATAGTAGCAGCCTTATTTTATCCGTACACTACTTTACATTACTACAGATACACAGAATATGCTGGGCCACCAAAACTCTAAAGCAGACTGAATGGAAAACTCTCATCAGATGAAGAAAGGAGAAATACATAATGACTCATAGCTCAGACATTTATATCTAATACATGAATCCAGTTCCAAAAGAGTTCAAAAACCTGTACAAGCACCTGCCATATATCGGCAGCATCTTTGATTTTCTGCTTGCATTGAAAGTATGCCTTGCTATTTTCTTATTTCAAACCATGGTGAGGACTAAAATTCACATTTCAGCACCTTTTTTAAGATCCAACCATTTTCAGTAACCACAGCACATTACCTAGGAATGTCTCAAGTTACAAGAATGGCTAAATGACTCAATTGAAAAATACTAACATGCTAGAAAGAATAAATTGCATTTAGATATTATTGTTTTACGATAATAGTGTTAATAACATCATATTAAATCTGTTCCTACATCATGTTACTTGAGGGCAGTTCCTAGTATTATATATTAATGTCTAGGTAACTTAAAAGAATATTGTGCATTGTCTCAGCTTTTATAGAGTACTTTTTATGTTAAACTGATTTATAAAAGAATGAGAAACTAGCACATCTTTCTTAACTTCACCCTGAAAGCATGGAAAATTTCCTAAGAAATTTCCCATGCATTGTCTGACTGGGGTTTTTAAGCTAGCACAAATAACATTCTTTCTGTCTCTGGGGACAAGACCATGCCTTTCTTGTCACTTCTATGAGCTAGAAAGATAGGTGTGGAGTATAAATTTCTTCACTCTCATTCTTAGAGAGTTGTGAGAGTATTCTGTACAACCAGAAGAATGAATGGAGAATATTATGCACAACTAGACTACCCTTTGGAGAACAACAGGCATAGCCAGCAGAAAAACATTTGTTTGGATGATGCTAAATTTCACTTTTTTTAATAGGTCAAATGCAAATTTTAGCTTCGGAGGAAAAAAAAAGAGATCGGAACACTTCTGGCATATATTTCCCATTCGTCAGGTATCATTCTTCATTGCAGAATGTAGAGCAGAAATGTTTTGTTAGTGATTTCAGGGTCTCTTTACTACATATGATGCAAGGAACATATTAGTATATATTCTGTAATGCACAGAAAATCAGTCTTTCACAGACTACAGCAACCCCACCACTGTGAATTTCAGTGGTACCATGACCCCTGCTCTCATTCAAGTCAAAGGCATAATCTTATTTCTTAACAGTTCCTCATATGTCTTTGTGATTCCTGGCTGCAATCTGAGTAGCAGAGGAATCTTCTCAAATGAGGAGCAAATAAAAGGGACATTAAAAGGAGATTGAAAGGTATTTTTCAAAGCATTCGTTCAAAACCAAACCATGTCATTAATACACATCTTCTTAAGTATTCCATTGTTTTAACGAATGCTGGAAATCTATGGGTGAAGCTATATAATCAGCTTTGATTATTCAGATGATTATTTTCATTTGGAAACAGCTGAAGAGGAATCTGTTTTGGGCAAACTTGTTGAAGAATGGGATTCACCTCAGAGCTAGCAGCAAAAAGGACTGCAAGACAGGAGTGGATGAACTGCTATGTAGGAAGCAAGGAGATGTGCTGCATATGATCATCCCATGATACGTTCTCCCAGCAAAACGGAGAATGCTCTCTTAGCAGTGAATAGACTTTTCTAAAAGCCAGTCATGCTTGAAAGGAAGGAATCTTTATAATTCCACCCAGTGTTTCACCTGTGAAACCTTAGTGAGCATCCTCTTCCAAGGAGGATTGCTGTGGGAAAATCCTTCCTCCATGGACCACTGGAAAAGCTGTCTGGTAAGAAGTTAACTGAGTTTATACTAGCTGCTTAAAGGAAATTTCTATTCCTAATGGAGATGTAAATCTTTTACTCTTCATTAGATCTGTGCATGTTGCTCTTCAGATGGATCTGCAGCTGCCACCAGTAAAAATCGCTGCTGGAGCTGCTAAGATAGACAAGCCAGTTTCTTGGAAAGAATTTATTAATTTTGTGCTGTTGGCTGAGTAAAAGGCATTACAAGAGTTAAAGTGGGATAGTCATTAAGACTGTAGTTGAGACATGATTAATCATCCCCTCTGTTACCTGTGCTTGTCTGTCACCTTTCCCTCTGACTTGTTTCTATTATTCTTTTCCCAGCACTCTGTGGACCAGATTCTCATTGGTGACATCAGTGATGCTGAGATCAGAAATTGGCTCCTTGCCTCTATTTTTCCCTTGCCTTCCTTTAATTTGTCTTTCCCTGTGCTTCTCTTCAAAGACCCTTCACTGCAGCTCCCAGTGCTTTGCAGGTATCCTTGACTACAGCTCACATTCCCCAATCTCTGGCCAGCTGGAGCAGCTCCCTGGTATGATATAATCCTGATCAAAAGCAAAAGGCCAGTCAGCAAACAAGCAACTTGTGGCACACAACAGAGTGACTCAGCCACTATTTGGTCCCCACTCTTCATACTTGTCTTAAATTTGGACAAAAAGTGGGTGGTGGATCTTGAAGACAGTGGATTGAGAGTTGTAGTGGGTTGTAACAATTGAAAAGAAAAAAAATGGCTCTTTGGAACTGGATGCAGTCACACACTTACCCAATCAGTACTCCAGCTGCAAGGCAAGACCAGCACAGTCTGATACTGCAGCAGATTTGCAATGTGTCTTTTGGGGATCGCACCAGAATAGTTCAGTAGTGCAAAAAAATGGATGTATGGATAGCAGAATTTGTGGTTGATATGATGGAAGGAAAGGATGCCATTCAGAGGGAACTCAACAGGCTGGAAAGCTGGGCTCAGGTGAACCTAATGAGGTTCAATGCAGCAAAGTGCAAGGTTATGCACTTGGGCAGGAAGAACCCCAGGCACCTGTA
>VZTY01032408.1:60542-104730 GCA_013400935.1 Turnix velox
GGGGCCCTGGGCAACCTGATCTAGTAAATGTGTTTGTTTGGTGGCCCTGCTAGGCAGGGGGGTTGGAGCTACATGATCCTTGAGGTCCCTTCCAACCCGGGTCATTCTGTGATTCTGTGTGATTCTGTGATTCTGTGACTGGAAAGAAAGCGGCTAAGCACCTTATAATAACCTTCAAAGCCATTAACTCAATGATATGGAGACTTGTACTCCATTTATACACAACCCATCTGGTGCAGGTTCTGGGCACAAACAGAGCCACTATGTTCACAGTGATTTGAACATGTTTACAGAGGCCTGATTATATGTAAAATCTAAGTATATCCCCCGCCAAACATTTTCACCCCATAAATTCATTCAGCGAGTTGTTACAATGATAAGCTAAGTTACTATATATTTTCACTGTCTATTCCTATAAGGCCAGTTTTTAAACAAAATGGAAAGCAAATCTGAACCCATAAGTTTTTAATCCTACCTGTCATAATGCTCCTTTACAAAGTCAGTTTCACAGAATGCCTCAAAATAACCCTTTTATTAATCAGGTGTTTTTTTGCAATATATCAAGCTACACTGAAAGGTTGATTTTTGTGTTGTCCTTATCTCTCCCGCTAGTTTTTTTCCCTTCTCTCAGTGAAATTGCATGCTGGTTTTGTGCCTTCAAAGTGGAGAGTGAATACCTTGCAAGAATTTGGATGCTTGGCCAAATTACATTTGCAGCACAAATGTATTATTCTCCACACTATACTTGCAGACATAAGGAAACATTGGAGGAGAAAATTCACTACTGTGGCATGCTGAGGCAGGAATTCTACCATCAAGTGTCAATGTGTCTCCATATGCCAGAAGAACAAAATAAGGTGGCCAGTGTTAGGAATCGAAACAGAAGTACAATTTACTAACTCACATCAGCATCCAATGCAAATTAATTCTTCTCTCTTTAACTGAAGGTGCAAAAGAAAACAAAGCATCATTTCTCAGGAAGGAAAAAATGTGATAGCTGTGTGAAGGATAGTTACAGAACACTTTGGCAGAAATTAACTTGTTGCCAATAGTTAGAAATGAAGAGGGACACAGATCACACATGTACTTCCCAAAACAGAGAAGAAAAGGTTCCACCATTTCACATTTCAAGTTCCATGTGCATTAACATCTCTTCCAATTCTTGGAACCAGTGCTTTGTTTTTCCAGGGGGTCTCCATCAAAGTGCGATCATTAGGCACAAACTCCAGTGTAAATGCAGAGCCTCCATTGCTGACTGTTTGATCCGTGGGCTGCACTGGTCTGTTGAAACATTTGTGATAGCAGTCACGGTCCTTTCCACAACAAACCTTAGACTGATTAGTGCCTTCTAATAGCCAGAATACTTCTTGAGTAAGATTACCCAACAATGTAACTTTACACAGTCTACTTAGTCCCTGACATTATCCTCTAAAAACTACAATTGTGCATCCCTATGAAGTCACTTACGCAGGGTATTCCAAAAACACCTACCTTGTGAAACAAAATACAGTTTTGAACTCAAATACTAGAAAAAGATGTAACAGCCATGAGGAAACAAAAGAACTAGCTCAGCCAAATGTGTTTCCCACTAGCCACCAGGAACAACCACTTCATATTCCTTGGCCCAAATTTCTTTCTATCAATTAGTTTTAACTCTGCTTGTTTCTCATTCTCCTTTGGCTATTACCAGTATTCAAGTAAACAAATTTGTGACCCTATTAAGAGTTCTTTAATTACAATATAGTTCTGATCATTCTCTTCAAAAAAGAGCGCACAAGATATGTCTGTTTGAGACACAGCTGAAGGCTTTCAGATTCATAAATGTTTTTTGAAGTCCTGAAAATCAAACAGGTGGACCAGAACACAATTCTTTGAATGTGATAGTGGTCTCTAACATCTATTAAATTTTGCCTGAGCATTATAGAGTGCTTGGAAAGAGGTGTAGTGCTCTGGTTCCTAAGCATCATAGCAAACTAACTGTTCTGCTTTTTGACAGCCAGGACAATAGAATGTCTCAGCTACTGTGACATTTAATCTCTTCAGCGGACTTTATTTTCAGTTCAGCAAAATAGCAGTGTGACTTTGTGAAATGGGCAGTAACCAGATTTCTCTTCTCCTTTACTAAACTTTTGCATTCTGTTAAATGGATAATTTTGAAGCTTGCATATCTCCTAATTTCCCTTTTCTAAGCTTTCAGCATATACATCCAGTTCCATTCTACACCTTCTCAACACATCTATTTAACTCCAAAGAGATGAAATCTCTTCAGAACAAGCTGTTCTTCCACATCTTTGCAAGAACACCACATCTTGTTCCACACCCCTAAACATCCACAAAGCCCCATGGCAACAGTCTTGGCTCGGAAACAGTACCATGTCCATATCTCAAGCTATCATAGGTTGCACTATGATGGTCAGGCCTCTGACAGTCTATTACCACAAACACTTAAGAATCTAGTAAGCTAATTTCAAGAACATGGATTTTACTCCTGGCCCTACATCAAAGGTTGGTAATGTGGCTGATGGGAGAAGGAAAGTCTAATTATGGATTAGTGTCATATTAAAGTATTTTACATGGGCCTATCAGAATTTGTGCCAGACTTGCACAACCAGAGGAATACTACTTGAGCCTAGCATAAGCCAGAAGACGTTAGTACCTTCTTGGAGAAGGTCTCTAGCAAAGCTGGGGAGGATTGTCTCTATATGAGAGTCTCACAATTTCACATAAAGTAATTTTTTTCCATGTTTACCTAAGTTTCTGATATTAATAAATACTAATTTTCTATGCCATAAAGAAAACATACAGCTACAGCTTTCTGACGACTTTTTTTGCAGAAGCTAACTGCTCCTAGCTATCTCAGCTTTTTAACTTCACATTTGTTGCACAAAATAATTTGTACGGTATCATCATCCCTGTCCCATTCTGGAGATTTCAAGCACAACACCATGACTTATACAAGTTAGTATTCAGGTAGTCTAAAGCATTTTGCATTAGAATAAACTTTAAAACCCTTATGAAGTGTTAACAAGTACAGATGACCGAACAAGACAGTAAAAAGGGAACAGGATTAAGTCACTGCAACAATGAAGAAAAAAACCATGCAAGCTAAAGTAGCATATTTTTTGTAATACAGTAGGAAAAGTATAAAGACTGAAGAACTCATTAAGGTTTATGAAAGTAGCATGCAGATCTTTTCAACATACAAATGTCCCTGAATTAACTTAATACGTGAATTTAGAATTACTTAACTGAATTATGAATCCCTTTAATGAATTCCTGTTAATAGATGGATGTCCTTTTCTGATTAGTCTTTTGGACTGAATGCTGCCTTCACACATCACCATATTTCCTGTGAAGAATTAAGTTCTCTGTAATATGTTAAAAACATAGCTGGTATCAGCTCTAATTTGTCAAAATCTGATGGGTTGGGCCATATTCTTTACCTTGACAGACAAAATGAACCTGATTTATCTGAATTTCTTGTACTAAAGAGTGGTTGTATGAATCGCTGTGCCAATGAAACTCTGCAAGCAGTGACTGTTCTAAACACCAGCAGCAAATAGCTGACATCCGTTACTTCCATTGGTACAGCTGAATGTAAGGGGTGTCCTATCCACTGTCCTGGATAAATTATTTATTTTGCCTTCAAGATCAATTGACTAAAGCTAAACAGAAGAAAACTATTCTTCTACGTGAATCTGGAAAAGTTAATTTATTGACAAGACCAGTATATTCTATCTGAATTCAGAACCCCACATCTTAATTTACATGATCTTAAATCAGACACCTTCCTTATCAAGCAGACATATTGCATATTCACACATCTGATTTAGTGAGGAATAAATACTAATATTTTCTGAAATCTCCAGAATCCTACTTTCCTGTAACTGCTAACAATGAACTTGTAAGCAAGTATGAATAGAATCTCAGGTCTATAGCTTGCCATACAAGTTCAATGGCAGCAAAGATGTCCCAAATTTATTCTAGTGTTTGGTAATCTCTAGAGAAGCTTACACATCCCTGCTCTGCTGCTTGCCTTTAGCTTTCCTCATCAAACAGTGTAACTGAGCAGTTACTCCCGGAATAACTGTGTGATAGTGACATACGACAAAAATGCCTTTGCACACTCAAAATATACTCATAATACTGCGAAAACAGAAAAAAGAAATCCTCAATATTTGTCTACATAAAGTCCAAGTTTCATTTTTATCTGTGGTATTTTATTTTTCCCTGGTTGGCAGGACAAGGATATCCACCCTCATTTTTTCCCTTGAAAAAAAAAACCCTATGGTTTTCTAACTTGTTTTTCACTTAAGCTAAAGTGAATCAACATTGTCATGCAACAAACAGTTTACTTTTACCAGTCTAGTAAAAAAGATGCACAATCTTTGATGTTTATAAGACCAAAATTCTACAGTTGTGATCACCCTTATGTATCCCCCCCATAGCCCTGCAGTTCGCAGAATTCTAACAGGAATGTTAGAATAAACAAATCACCAGAGATTTTGTTTCTGATTCTTCTATCAAGAGATAAACTTGGAGACTAAGGGTGGGTAAATTCACATTAGCAATAGGAGGACTATTGACCTAATAAAGCAAAACAAAAGGGACTCTCCAAGAACTACTGGCAACAGTTCAGCATTCAGCATTTGCCCCTGCTGAGGAAAAGTTGTCTGACCACTTCTAGTAAGCAGTTTAACAGACCAAAACCAGACAAAACTAGGAAACAGATTATCTTAACAAAACCATGCAAAGAGATGACTGAGTACCAGAGTAAGTTAACACTGGGGAATGAACACATAGTGACTGAGTTCCAGGGAAATCTATTCTGGACATGGTTCTATTAAACCTCATTTTTAATTGTGTCAGTAGTAAGTTTGAATGTGCAGCTAAAACAAAGCTAGTGGGATATGATGAGCTACTTAGAAGAAAGGATTGAAATGAAAAGTTATGTTGAGAGATTGCAGAGAAACTCAAAAAACACTTTAGATGGTGGAGGCGTTAGACCTGGAGACATTCAACTCATGGCTTGATAAGGCTTTGAGCAACCTCAAGGGTGTTGGGACAAGATAGCCTTTAGAGGTCCCTTCCAACACAACACATTCTCTGTCTAAGCTAAATTTAATAAATTCGAGTATAATATGAAACTCTTGCAGGAACATAACCACTAAACTGGGACCAGACAGTTGGGAAACAAAAACCAAGAAAAACTTCAATAAAGCGGTGCTTTCCTCTTCCTTAAAATGTGACACCAAAGCAAATTTTGGAACTTCTCAGACTACAAATTAAATAAGAACACTAAAACTTATCACAGCAAGCCAACTCACCTTTCTCAAACACAGTCTTTATTTCAGAATGAAGGAGACAATCATTGCCCTTTACTTTGACATGAGATTTCAGCTGAATATTATCTTTTTGACATCACATCCACAAATACAGTTTGGGAATTTACGAAGCTGTTGTGAAAAGGCCTACATCTTTTAAACTTACAAAAACAGCTAGATGAAAATGTATGTCTCCAGGAAAAAAGTCTAAGGGGAAAAGTGCTCCACATTCACAGAAGTTGTATAAGAACAGAAACTTTACTTTTAAATTAGAAAGCAATTATGCTTTCTGTAAGAGAAGGAAAGACTCTAAGTAGCTCTAATGATTACTTTGTTGTCCATTGTAACAAGCTGAGATGGAGGATTGTGCACTGTGGATCAGTTGGGTATGTTAGTAAAGGGTATCCTTCCTGATAGGATTTACATACTTCAGGAATAGTTTCCAACATATAATGAATAGGGCATGAGAAGACTTTTGTGGAGAGTACTGGAAAACCAGATTCGAACTAGTGTTTTTGATCTCAGTGATTTACTTCATCTTCACTGCTTAATAAAAATAAACCATTTTCTATGTTAGCTACTCAAGACAAATGAAATATCTTGGTCTAGAAGACAGAGCACTACCACCTTACAACACAAACATTATGGAAGCCAGTCTTACTTCTGCACCTGATGACCTCAATAAACGAATCTCACCGTAACATGAAAATATCTTGCCTCCACCCTATTTCACTGCTGAGCTCTGGTTAAAAGTTCGAACAAGTACACTGCCCTTTGCTTTTTGGGGCAAACATCACGCATTAAAGCGGCAGATATGCTCAAATAACATTACATATTTACATAAAACAAGTCTCTGGTTTGCTCACCAAAGACTTCTCTGGATATCAATTTAAAAATGTCTTTTGTTACTTATGTATAAAACTACCACCTACATAGAATGTTCTAGGTTAAACCCATCTTAACTGGTCACGTAACCTAAACAGCTGGACTTTGCTAAGACATTAAAAAAAAAAAATGTCGCTTTTCCCATTATCTGGTGAGCTGGCAGAGAGCAGTACCACTTCGAACTGTCACTCTATGGGATCTGGTGCGGTAATGGTGAGGTTGCCGTAAACATCTGCAACTACCTGAAGGTAATAACCTTTCTTGGTGTAAGAGCATCCTTGCAAGAATTACAGTGATACATTGGCCTCCAAACAGCTTTAATTATTTTGGCGTAAATCCGTACATAATAAAGATTTAGTTCCTCAACAAACCAGTACCTCTTCTTATCATGGTACTTCAAACACTTCGAAAATCTTTTGTGCAATTCCACTGTTGTCAGTATAATAAAAAAATTTACTCCTATAAAGGCCCTCAACTTCATTTCCTTTTACTAACTTAGACAAATCAGTCAGGGGAAAACAAATTTATCCATTAGCATATTATTACTCACCAAGTTTGCAAGCCTACTATGCAAGAAGCTTCAGCCACCTGAGCCTTCATTAATCTTATCAATTTCAGTAAAAAATTTGACCTCTCTTGAACACGCCTGACTTGACAATACCAATACCAGTTAGAAGATAGTGAAAATACAATTAAAAAAAAAAGCCTTCAGACTGACATCACCAACAGAATCTGTGCTGTTCAAAATGAAACTCACTGCTGCATCTTTCCCAAAACAAAAGTAGCTGTTAACCTAACATTGCTGCATTCATCCCCCTCCCATGTGAACTTCCCTTTGTCTGAAAAATCAATTAATAATCCGTTTTGGTCGTCTGTTTTCCTGTCACCAAATAAAATGGCTTGACCTGGTTTAGAATGGTTTGAGCACTGCTGAGTCAAGCAAGTAGCTGAGCCATCTTGCACCTCCATTACTTAAGGCTTGTTTTAAAGGCAAAGGGCCCCCAGATTCACTAAGGAATGGAGGTAGACACGAGGAGGTCGGGGAGGAGGGAAGGAAGAAGAATCACTTTCCGAGAAAGTTAACTTCATTCTTTTATCTCTGAGACACCAGACTGCAAACTCACACTTTAAAACAAAACTAAAACCAAAATTATGGTGAACTCATGGATCAAGACTTTTATTATGATGATTTTGACTGTTTATAATGTATATACAATTTAATGTTTTGATTTTTACAAGTATTTTTAACAGAAAATTCTGAACTCCAAATATTGTCTTTTGTTCTGTTTATTGGATATTTAGTGCTGTCCAGACAGAACCACTTCTTATACACCCACCTTTCAGCAATTTAGTAGTCACTTTACATAACATGATTACATAAGAAGCAACAACACCTTGCAAAACTACTTAAACAGCAGTAATTAGGACTGTAAAGCTGGCATTGTAACTTAGTAATTACTTGTCCTTCTTAAACAAGAAAAAGCACTGAGCTATACACCAGGTAAACAATGGCTGTTATTTAACGACCACAAAGCGGTAAGTGCTCCCAGAATTGCTTCGGGTCCTTAACTACTCCACTTAGCCACAGCAGAAGAACTATAGGTTAAAATACTGTCATCTGTTGTAGCTACTGACTTTAATACTGAAAATCCTTTTAATATTTTTGCTCCGTCACACAAAGTGAAATCTCCAGTGAACTCCTCGCACTAGCTTTAGAATAGCAAATCCCTGCCACAGGAAGACATTAAAAAACCCCAATCACATATTAACACCACGTGCCACAGTGAGACTACTTTTTTTTTTTTTAATATACGATGTTGACTCTACAACTAGTGCTCAAAGAGTCCCCTCAAAAGTGGTGGGGCCGTTACCGTAATGAAGGACTTATTCATAGCTATATCTAGTCACATCTGTCTTCGGCAGACCACATAAACACTGCAGAGCGCTTAGCTGCACATCAGGTAAGTGACCTGCAACATTAAAAAAAAAAAAATTACGGATACAACATTATCACACGAACTCGAAAAGTGTACTCCCAACAAACTTATCCCTTTCCACTCCTAAGGAAGGCGAGGCGCACCTCCAGCCTTCGCGAAGCCTCAGTCTCTCGGGTGAGTGCTACCAACAGCCGGCTCCTGACCGGCCTCAAGCGGCAGCTGGGTGTTTCCGGACGCACGGGCGCTGGTGACGGCCAGGACTGCCGCCGCCTGACAGACAAGACAGGCCTGACTTGACCACTGGAGAGGCCGCTTCACCTGGAATGTCGTCGTCAACCTCCTCTCTTCGGGACCCTCTACCATCAACGACTGGTGCAAATTTCGTGACCAATTACAATACCCTCCTATAACTTTTTTTTTACCCCCTTAAAAATGTAATTGAGGCCAAAGACAACCACTCTCCTAGCAACCGCCCAACGCCCCTCAAGCCCACCCCTCCCCAGGCACGTTGGGGCCACAACAAGGCAGAGGTCCTGCATCTTCACCTTTCCCCACACTGCTCCCTCAGGCTCCTTACGATGGCCACTCCCCACACTTCAGCACCCGAGAAGTAGGGAAGGGCACGCAAGAACGGACAGACTGGCCAGCCCCCCCGTACACTGCCAGCGAAAGAGCGCAATCGACGGCCTGTGCCAACACGCTGGCTCTCCCGCACACCCGCACAATGCTTTACGCCCGACCCCTCGCCGGAATGACAACTGCCTAGAGCAAATAGGACTTCCTTTTCTGCGCAGAAGGGCGGGTGCTCCCTGGACAGCGAGCCAATGGGGAAGCGGCTTCCTGAGCGGCGTCGCCTGTGAGGGGTGTTGGCGGGAGGGGGGCGAAGGAGGGGCTGGAGTTTCGGAAGAGGAGGGAATGGCTGTCACCGCTGAAGTCATGTTCATAATCTAGTCCCTCGCTCCGGTTCCGGGCTGGGGGTGACTCACCGAAGGAGAGCAGCGACAACTAGCAGCGCTCGCTCCTCCCGGACGAAAGGTAAATATCACAACTCGGTCCGCCCTTCTCCCCCGCTCCTCGCTCCCCGTCCCTGTCACCGGCCTCTATTGTCGGTGATAGCCTGGCACCGCACCGTGCCCACCTTGCCTCCCTCCCCTTCTCCACGCTGGCCCCGTTGTGCCACCTGCTTCTTCTTCTCTAGCGGCTGGCCCTCCTCAGATCTGTAACCCCCTATCCGCCGATGGGTGAAGAAAAAAAGTTTTGATCCGGTGTTCTTAGAACAATCACCGTGCGGATCTCCGGGGTGAGTGGGAGGGAAATCCTCCCCCCAGGGTCGCTGCTGGCTGGCTTGTGAGGAGGGACGGAAGAGCTGGCGGGGCGCTCTGCGGGCCGTACAGGCAGCAGACAACCAGCCCAGAGCCACCCCTCGGTGCCACCGTGTCACGGGCTTCGGCCGAGACGAGAGAAATAGATCCGGGGAAACGATAGCATACATACGCCCCCGCCCTCCGCGCTCCCTCCGGGGAGCAGGTCACTCCTCCCCGGATAAGCTTAGCTTGCCGGGGGTGCCGCCAGGGTGGGCCGCCCGGAGGGGCAGGGTGCGTTCCGCGGATGCTGGCGGGGGGTGGGTAGGGTGAAGTTGAAGGTGTCCGACGCGGCGGAGTGTAGTGTTCTTCTGCCGTGAGACGAGCTGGAGTAGACCCGGGATAAGGAAAGGGAAGTGGAGAGGCATTAGGTCAGAGGAAGATGGTGCGTGGAGGAGCGGTCTCGCCTGTTCAGATTGGCGGCTTTACTCGGCAGAGCCGTGGAGGCCATGATCCGGATGATCTTCGGGCCTGCCTGTCACAACACCGAGAGGGAGGAGGAGAGACGGAGGGAGAGGAGGCGGGGGCTGGTGCTTCGCCCGGCAGGCTGCGGCTCCCGCTGCTGCTCAGTCTCTGTTTATAACTGCGCAGTCAATCACAGGAGCTGGGAAGGTGTCGCGTTTTACTTCCCAAAATAGGTTGTCTCCAACACCACTGTTCCTCCCTCTCCTAGTTTTCCATGCAGCAAATCCTGCTTCCACCCCCCAACTTCCTCCGCAGCAGTCGTCGAAGCGGAGTAGCACAAAACGAGCTTTCAATTTTGTAACTGCCTTTCAAGCAATAACCATTTTGTTTCCGGTGTGCGCGGAAATTTTTTGTTTTGTTTTGTTTTGTTTTGACGGTGACGGGTGAGAACGAGTGCGCGTACAATAGTAAAAACGGCTCGCCTGGCCCGTCGGGAGAGAGGGAACAGCGGCAGAAGGCACCAGGAAAAGTTCGCTTCCCTGTTGTAGGCGGGGATAGGCAGCGGGCCCGCCGCTGCAGCCGGCTCCCGACCATGGCAAAAGGGCAGCGAGGCCGGTGAGAACGAGTGCGCGTACAATAGTAAAAACGGCTCGCCTGGCCCGTCGGGAGAGAGGGAACAGCGGCAGAAGGCACCAGGAAAAGTTCGCTTCCCTGTTGTAGGCGGGGATAAGCAGCGGGCCCGCCGCTGCAGCCGGCTCCCGACCATGGCAAAAGGGCAGCGAGGCCCGTTCCCGGGGCTCTGGTGGGGAGAGGGAGGCGGTGGCGGGCGCCGGTGGCGGCTGCCTGGTAGGGCTCGGGGGTGCGAGAGCTTTTCTGTCCCCTACGAGCGGCGGCGGATCAGGAAGTCACCGCTGCCACACACAGGCGTACGGACATATTTGGTCGGCGTGCCATAGTGGCAAAGGGAAGGAACGGTCGGGAAAAGGACCCGGCTCAGCCCTGAGGCATGTGTGTCCCCCTTTCCCCCCCCCGCCTCGCGCTCTTCTCATGCTTCCCCGCAGCTGCTAGCCCGCCTGCTGTCGCCGAGTTTGGCCATGAACCGTCGTCGAGGTACAGGGCCTTGCGCCGCCCGGAACGGCGCAGCCATTGCTCGGTGGAAGGTCGCGGGAAGGAGGCAGTGCGGCGGGATCTTTCGCCCCTGTCGGCTGGGGCGAAAACTTTTCAGTGAAGACCGAAGTGGAGCGTGTGTGTAGAACAAGGCCCCACCATTGATGGCGGCCGCCCGGGCACCGTAGTGGGGGAACGCAGAGGGCGACGCTGCCTCGAAGCCTTACGCCTACGTGTATCAGGTGTGGGGCGCTCCCGAGGCGCGGCTGCCCAAGGAGACAAGGGGTGGCCCGACATTCGGTAGCCCCAACCAACACAGCACAGGATGTCCATGGTGGAGGAGAAATGGAGCTTGTACTTTTGTCTCCACATCTATATTTATAGTCGTGGAACAACAAACTGCACATGGCTGGAAAAGTTACAGGTCTATGTATCTCGAACTGAAGTTACAGTTAACTGTTGTTGGCTGGCTTGTTGAATTTTTTCACTTTTTTCTTTCTCCTTCTCGTTTTCTTTCTTTTTTTATTTTTTCATTTTCTTCTTCTTGTTTTTTTTCCCCTACCATTTTCCCTGCTTTAGCCCCCCTTTTCTCTTTTTTCTTACTTCTTTTCCTTTTTTCCCTTACCCCCCACTTTTTTCCCCTTTTCCATTTTTTTTCCTTCTCCCCCATTTCCCCTCTCTTCTTTCCTTCTTTCTCTCTTATCACCTTCTTTCCTTCTTTTGAGTGTGTATTATGGTCAAGTAAAGAGACTGTCAGCATCACTACATAGGTTGCACCTAAATTCATCTTGTAATATGCAGTTTGTGTTTGATATGTATACTTGCTGAACTTCAGATTAACCTTGTTCTTTTTAAGATGTCTTTTAATTAATATTTTAACTAAGTAAATAAGCAACTAAAAAATTGAACTTATGAAGTTTTTTTGCCCTTTGTACCTTTCTTGGGATTCTGCATAACTTTCTGAGAAAAGAAAAGTTATATAGGGTCATGAAACTGTCAGCAGTGTTATGATATACTGATCCTTTCATAAAGTTCACCTGTCATGGCAATGGCAGCAGAGAAAGCTTCTTGCTTGTTTGCAAAATAAAATAAGAGGGAATAAGAGAAACAAATAAGACCTGTTCTGATACAGCTTTGATGAAGCCTATGATTATTTGAAGACTAATAACAGTTTAATTTGTCTCAGATGCATGCAAAGTCATAAACATTTTCCTGTTTGTCTCCACTTGATAGAGATTATTTCCTGCAGGGTTTGAACATCCAGGTGCATGATTTAGACCTGGGACCTTTGCAGAAAAGGTAAAAAATAAGTTTGTTGTTGAAACATTACCTTTTTCATACCCTCACCATCATATTGCTTCTAAGTAACTTGTCTTCTTCCTTGCACTCTTGAAGTGGAGACAAGGCTTGTCAGTAATACTGCAGGTTTCTTCTGCCTACTTTTTATTACAGTATTTGTTTTACAGACTCTAGTATGAAGATGATGTTCAGTAACTATGACTAATATCTGTAGTAAAGGTCACAGTACAGATATGTAATCCGTAACCAGTCAATGCAGTTGAAAGTTAGTTTTTGCTCAAAATGTACATTGGAGTCTACAAATGTAGCAAACACAGACTTGATCTTGGGGATTGTTTGCTGTGGCTGTGCAGTTAAACACTGCAGCTATCTATCCTTCTTTTCCCCTGAGGGCTAATGCCTTCTGGTGCAATGCCATCGGAATGGATCATATGCCTCTGCCATAGCCCCCTTCATTGAAAACTGTCAGCATAGCTTATCCTGGCTTCTGTGAACTCTTACATGTGATGATGCCTTTTGACTGAGTGACTGACCAACCCCCAACTGTTAGCTAGTCATTTCTTAGTGCTCATTTTAGTTAGAGTAGTTGAGAACTAGCTTTATGAGGAGGTGAAACAGCCATACAGTAGGAATATGAATCTCCACATCTTTGCATGGAGTTGAAGGGGGAGGAATATTAGAACTACATCCTAATTACATGTGTAAAGAATTGCACTACATGAGCCCTCGATGAAGTTTGTGATGTAAGCATACCACCCATTCTGCTAGCTCTGCTGGAGATGGTCTTTGATAGTCAGCTAAACAAGCAACTGTGGCAATGTCCAGAAGTTACTGACTTTGGCTGAAGCACCTGGATAAACAATTCAGGTGCAGAATTTCTCATTCTGTGGTTTGTAGTTTAAACTGCAAATTCCCATGAAGACTGAGGCAAAGAAGTTATTGAGTACCTCAGCCTTCCCCAAGTCCCCTGTGACCAGCTCTCCAGTGTTTGTTTCTTAATTTGACAAATGTTTGCAATGTTGCAGTGTGGCTTTGCATAAGCAGGGTCATAATAGGGTTTCTGCTACTTAGATAAGAAAGTAATTATTGGTAACTGTGAGCAGAGATAAACCAGATATGAAAATCTTGTTTGATAAATTCAGTAGGAGAGAGCCTGGGACAGGGAGTCATCTTTGGCTTCTAGGTGTACCAATACATTGTATTTACCTTGTTGTGTACCAAGTTGGAATGCTTTTTATTGAGAGTAATTTTTAGTTGTATTTGCTTTATTTTGGAGGACAGTCATGGGCAAGTAATTCTTACTATGAAAGTATACCTGAATAAGTAAAGGGACTAGGCTGTGCTTGTCTGATGGTCAGCTGCTGCTGAATGTGGTGATCGCAGAATCATAGAATAGTTCGGGTTGGAAGGGACCTTGAAGATCATCTAGCTCCAACCCCCTGGGAACACCTCCCACTAGATCAGGCTGCTTTGTGCCTTATTCAGCCTGGCCTTAAACACTTACAGGGAGAGGGCATCCACAACCTCTCTGGGCAGCCTGTTCCGGTGTTTCACTACCCTCACAGTAAAGAATTTCTTTCTTATGTCTAGCCTGAATCTACCCCCTTCCAATTTTTTTTTCCATTATTTCTAGTCCTCCCATCACATATCTTACTAAAAAGTCCTACCACCACATTTCTGTAGGTCCCCTTCAGGTATGGAGAAGCTACTATGAGGTCCCCCCTGAGCCTTCTCCAGGCCGAACAACCCCAACTCCTTCAGCCTGTCTTCACAAGACGGTTGCTTCAGCCCTTTGATCGTCTTGTTGCCCTCCTCTGGACCCACTTCAA
Source organism: Turnix velox (assembly GCA_013400935.1). Classification (NCBI taxonomy): domain Eukaryota; kingdom Metazoa; phylum Chordata; class Aves; order Charadriiformes; family Turnicidae; genus Turnix; species Turnix velox. The sequence goes on from VZTY01032408.1 coordinate 74,690, forward strand.
CAGGGTGGGGGCCGCACCAGAGCCAAGCAGGAGGGGCAAAATCACCTCTCTTGTCCTGCTGGTCACACTCCTCTTGATGCAGCCGAGGATTTGGTTGTCCTTCTGGGCTGTAAGTACACACTGGTGGCTCATGTTGAATTTGTCATCCACTGACATATTTCTCTTCAGAGCTGCCCTCCCCCAGCCTGTATCTGTGCTTGGGATTGTTCTGAAGCAGGTGCAGGACCTTGCACTTGGCCTTGTTGAACTTCATGAGGTTGGCATGGGCCCAACTCTCAAGCCTATCAAGGTACCTCTGGATGCCATCCCTTCCTTCTGGTGTAACAGCTGGACCACGCTTGGTGTCATCTGCAAACTTGCTGAGGATGCACTCAATCCCACTGTCCATATCTCCTACAAAGATGTTAAATAGCACCAGTCCCAGTACTGATCCTTGAGGAACACCACTCATTACCGGTTGCCACTTTGACATTGAGCCATGACCATTCAGCCAGCTCCTTATCCAGCGAGTGGTCCATCCGTCAAACCCATTCTTTTCCAGTTTGGTGACCAGGATGTCAAGTGGGACAGGTGCTTTGCACAAGTCCAGGTAGATGATGTCAGTTGCCTTTCCTTTATCCACTGATGCTGTGACTCCATTGTAGAAGGCCACCAAATTGGTCAGGCATGTTTTGCCCATTATGCCATCACTGGGACTCTTCATGCAGAAAGTTAGTTTAATAACCTGAATCTCTAGATGCTTTGTTGTTTTGAATTAATGTAAGATTGCTTTTCTACTTGTGTAACTACTCAAATAATGAGATTACTGTGTGATCAAACACATGAAAATGTTGCTGTTGAGAGTGGGGGGTACCAAGAAATGTGATTGATTTTGTGTGCAGCTGCTAACCATGCAGTGTCGTGAAAAATATGACAGCTATGCTACTGCGTTACAATACTCTTAATAAGAATTAACAAAAAGTTCCTGGTATTGGACATTAATAAAAGTGCTCAGAAAACTGAAGAACGTTTTCAAGCCTGTATTTTGCAGCATTTTATTCTACTAAGAACACAGACCAAAAATATAGTAGTAATTTGTTTTCGAGCCTGTAAAAGGCCTGTCATTAGTTCTTGGGACACTTAATGTTTTAAGCCACGTGTAGTAACCCAGTTGCACTGCATTTTTCTGGTTTGTTACATTGTCAGAACTCTTCAAGTGCGTCAAAACTCTTCTGTCCAAAGTAGTTGTCTTTTCTGTTGTCCATGTTGTTTGATACTATGATTGCTTACAAATATAATCAGAGGTCCTACATTAATTTCTCCATTTTATTGCAGTCATGTCAGTTCGGGAGATTTTTGCATACATGCTCACAAAGAGTGCAAACCAACATTGTCTCTGATAGGTATTTCTCTTAGCATACCGATTGCTTTGTTCTGTGTGTAACATATAAGGATTTGGCTGAACTATCAAAATTCTTATTTTTCAAGTGGGCTTTTAGAACCAATGTGCAACATTATGGATAATTTATGCTTTTTCTGCTGATGACTGCTTGCATGCATATCTGTGTGCATAAACTGCCTGAAGGTTTTATTACATTTTTTAATGCCCTTAATGCCACATAAAAATTCTGGGTTTGTTTTGTTTTATTAGAGATACTGTGCTGACTGAAGAAAATAGATGTCTACGCCTACAGACCCTGGCGCCATGCCTCATCCTGGTCCTTCACCTGGACCAGGACCTTCACCTGGACCGATTCTTGGACCAAGCCCAGGACCTGGTCCTTCTCCTGGCTCAGTTCACAGCATGATGGGGCCAAGTCCTGGTCCACCCAATGTCCCACATCCAATGCCAACACTGGGGCCTACTGATTATCAACAGGAAGGCATGCACCAATTGCATAAGGTAATAGTTTATTACAAGTAAACTTCTTTTTCCTACCTTTCTCTCTACTGATTAAAAAGACTACTTACTGCTAGTTTCAAACCTGTATAACTGCTATCGCATCATGTATCATCTGCAAAACTGCAACTGACCACCTGTTTCTGTCTCTTTTAAGATGATGTGTGTTTCCTTGTACTTAGACTACTTTGAACTATAGAGTTAGTAGTTTGCATACTTTCATTTGTAAACTACTTCTCAAATAAATAGGTGTTATTAGGGGAAAAAAGTTGAATTACTGTGTTAAAGGCTCATGGTGGACCATACCAACAACTGTGTTTATGTTTTTTCTTGGCTGTTTGGACTTTTTGTTTTCCTCAGGTTTTGTGGGGGGGGGATTTTTTTTTATTTTGCTTTAATTTTCATTCTTAAAGGGCTTGTGCTTATGATTTTGTCTATGAAATAATTGACTTCCAAGTTATTTTATGAAGGCTCTATCTTACTAAGGAATTTAAAACTAAATGGTTTAGAACTTGTGAATAGTTGGACTTTGGTGGCTGTTGACATTATACACTTGAAATTACCTTTTCTTAGACAATTGTGAAGATATTTTGCTTTGAGGAAATACTTGCTTGTGTAGAGTCTTCTTTATGAGAGCAGTCTCTTTATGTACTGTCATTTGTGTACCAGAGATTCAGAAACTTATGATAACTTCAGTTTCACTGATGTTCTACTCACAGAAATACGCAGTAATAGCTCACAGAGCCAAGCTATTGAAAACATTTTGATACTTATTGTTTATTCCACTTGAAATTATATGCATATAAAAAAATTAGAATAAAAATTTACTTTTAAAGTAATATATATTACTTTTTCTTATGAATTGACAACTTCTTCATGTTGCTCTTTTCACATATGGGTCAGTTTCATTCATTAAAACTGTTGAAATAATGTCCAGATAATAGGGACCCTGCTATCTTTTATATGAGGAGCTGTATATCATTGAAATCTTTGATAGCACAAAGACAGCTGGAGTGAAGCAGGCCATGATTCTGCTGCCCCTTTATACTAAATTATTGTCATTTCTGAGACGTCAGTACATTTAGTTACTCAAATTGTTGCATTTTAGTCTTGAAGTGTGTAATTTAGCTATTAGCCAGATTAGACATTTGCAGCTGCCATTTTCTTGGTTATGGAGTTGGTCGCAGCCCAGGTATCCAGTATTCTGGTGAATCACCCAGACTTCATAGACAACGAGTTTTTTTACATCCTTCCCTTCTCTTGTACCTACAGAAAAAAAGGGCTGCACCAGGAATTTTACATTAGAATGACCAAACTCTCTGTAAACTATGTTTTTAACTTCCATATCTTGATTTCACCTTGTGTATTCTTCAGACATTTAATGATATGTCAATATTGGAAACAAAACAACAAATGTAATTTCATTAAGTTATTTCAGAGGTTTAAGAGACTATGAAGTACTGTGAACCAGAGTAGAAATTCTCACATTGAGGCAACATTGAAATGTTCTGGAAAATGCAGCAGAGTCTGGATGCCTAATTCAAAGATAAACAGTGTAATTTTGGTAAAATTGCTTTCTCTTTTCTGTACCTTGATTCTAATAATGGAATTGTATTTTCACAAGTCTTTATTTTAGTAGCCGCAAACCTGATGGCCAGTAGGTTGCCGAGTCATGAGTTCTAGCATCCTTTTGTGTATGTATGACTGTGCGAGCAATCAGTCTGCTGAACTGATCCAGGTGGAAAAAAAAATCTTGTATCTTGTCTGATTTCTCAGTCTAGCTCAATTTTCTGCTTTGTTTTCGTGTGTAACCCCAGAAATAGTGTATTGTGACAACAGAGGGGGGGCTTTATTGAAGAAATGCTGTATAAGTGTATTTCTAAACTACTTTGCAAATATTATTTAAAGTATTGTTCCATGTAATTAAAAAACTGGCAAACCACCTCCAGTTTGACCAAGTAAATGTTTTCTTACTGCTTAGTGTTAAGTAGTTTGATCTTCAAGTCTTAATGTAATATAGTACTTTTTTCCCCTGATGAAATGCAGTAAGAGACTACACAAGCGCTCTGGTTATGCCTTTGCTTGTGGGTATGCATTTCATGTATACAGTAGGATATGGTTCTTTTAAAATTCACAAACTAAGTAGTGAAACACCTTCATTGTCTTAGGTATTTGTCTATCTTAAAAAAAAATAATAGAATGCATTAAAAAAATCCAAAGTATCCAACAATAGAGGAAACAGTGATGGATACAAACTGGTATTAATAAATCGTAATACTTAAAATGTGTAGTAACCAGTAGACACCTTTATGGAAAAATTTTTTATTGATTTACCTAGCATGTTAGACAGAAACAATAAATCAGTTATCTTTCTTCCTGTTTTCTTAAGTAATATTTAGACTGGCTGTCTGTTGCCACAGGAATACTTATAGTTCCAAATTCTGCTGAAGTATATTTTGGATTCCAGACAACATTTCTGGAAACATAATTGTAAATCTGTTGGGAGAGCTGCTCAATGGACAAACCATAACTGCCTCGGAGTCCCATGAAATGAAAATAGCAGGAAGCTGAGAAGGTTATTAAAGTAAAGCCTTACAACATGGTTACCCTAATCTTAGTTTTCCTTAGCATCCAGATATGAGTTCTGAAGGCAGAACATGAGTTTAGACTGCTGTAATTTGAACTGTATGCTCTTATGCACCAGCTGAGGCCTTGATTTTAGTTGCTTCACTCTTAGTTATTACAATAGTATATCTATTATCTAATTATCTAATTATCACAGTTATCCACATCGGGATAGGAAGACTACTGTGAGCCCTTGGCTTATTTTCCATTTAATTGTAACTTCAGAAAGAATCACTTCTTTTGTGAATTTGTAATGGGATGTACTATAAATGAAAAAGTGAGTGACAGAAAACATAGTTTTTCTATAAAAATGGTCTTTTAAAATATATTATTTGTTCACTGAGGTCTTCTATTAAAATAGAAGGCATCTAGCTTTCCATTTCAAATATTGTTGGCTAACACATCTATTCCCATTAGGCCTTTCAAGAATCTGAAAAAAATTGTCATGGTCAACAGAATATCAGGCAGGCATATTTCTTTATTTGTTTTTATTTTATGTATTTACCTTAGTGAAAGAGAGGAATATATTGTTGTCAGACTTGTGAAATTGGAAGAGACCTTATGTAAAACAGTGGTTTTAGCAGTTTATAAAAGATTAACTAAATGGTTGGCCAAGTCTCTACTGTCATGAGAACCAGTCAGTCTAGCTGTCCATGACTAATGCATTCAGTTATGCTGTGCAGTTACATGTCAATACATTCCTGTTCAATCTCTATACATTTTTTTGGTACAGAGTGTGTATTGTGGAGAAGAAATCTAGTTTAATACTTAGTCTCAGATTTCAAGACATATGATTTCTTTGGTTCCATAAGAATAAGAAAGAAAACAAAAAACAATACCATAATCTGGTGGTTTACCTGGAAATAGGTCAAACTGATGCAGTGGTGTCTGTGAGCAGACTTCAGTTGCTGAATTCACAGTAAAACTAGTGTAGTCAAAGTCTTCTTTATGTGTTAGGCATTATGAAAAGTCTGTAAGTCTAAGGAGTCTGTAGGTGCAGACTTACATACAGTTGAAGCTTCTCCCTCCTTATGTTCCCTGGGAGTGCTGTTCTTATATCTGGCCTGCTCTGTACTTGTTCTTACTATGGTGTTCAACGATCATGATAATGTGTCCTCCAAGGTTAATATATATTAGTTTCCTGTTTCCCTGCTGTTCCATCATAGTAAAAGAACTTCTAAAAAGTGTCTGAAGTGCAAGTAGGGCTGTGTTGGTAGTGCGGCTTACATTTCTCAAGCAAACAATGTAATTGTGAAACATATCTTTAGTAATTTATACAGGACTAAAGAATTTACAGAAATTGAATTGCTTGTAAGATCTTTTTTGTAGTTTTTAACTTTTTAACATGCATATAAAGTTATCATCTAAGTCTGTAGTTACACAGTGAGAAGTTAAGGAACTTTTCATGTAGTTTATGTAGTCCTGTGCTGAATCGTCTCTTGGTTTATAGTGTTTTTCCATAACAAAGGTGCTTTTAGGTAGGAAATACAAGTTTCTGCAAAAGTATGTTAAAAACAATGTTGTTCTCAGAGAGTTTTACGCCATCTTCATTGTTTGTAGCTTTGCTAGTAAAAAACTGATTAATGAAGTCTACCTTTCCTAATAGATTTCTAGTGAAATTCACTTTCAGCACAATTTATGCAAGCATGTAGAAGCAAACTCTATTCTTGCTATATTTAGATTCCTTTCCATTGGACTTGAAGCATTTCAATTTACTATAATTTTTGTTTGTTTTAAATACTTAATTTAGAAAAACTGTTATTTGGTAATTTCTTTCCTTGCAGCCCAGAAAGGATGACCTATGTTTAGTTCTGCTTAAATTGGTACACGTGCAGCAAATTGCTCAAAAAGATGAAACGTGACCATACCTTTTTTTCTCTGTGACTTACACATTCTTTTTGTTAACTGCATGTGTTTTCCACTGGAATAAGTTTTCTTAACTCTCCTTCTATAAAGAATTCTCCGTAGATATTTGTGCATATAGATTAAACATACAACAGAGTTTATCAGCAGCAGCGTTTGCAGAAACAGGGTGTAGTGTGCATGCATGTGTTGCAGAAAGGGGAAGAGCCACATATTCCTGTAGAGGGAAGGTAAGTAAGTGATGCCAGTTCCTTCTTAATACAAGGCCTTGCAGTCCTCTAAATTAGAAAATACTGAGCATAATCTTCTTCCCTGTTTATCAACCTGATGAAGTTTTTGCTTTCAGTAAGACATTATAGTTTTTGTAAGACACCTTTCTGGTATTACTTTCCCCGTTTTCATATTTAGAGTCCTTTGGTTTCTATTACAAAGCCTTTTCCAGTGCAGTTAGTGACAGGGCGAAGTTTGGGCTAAAGGAAATTGAGCCAAGCCACAGGCTGTACTTTTGTAAGTTAGTGTGTGTTACACTGCGTTGTAATACAAGGCCAGTATAATTTTTGTGTTTGTGTTTGAACAATGGCTCCCTGGTTATGCAAAAAAATGTTCATAAGGAGCTAAAACAAGACAAAAAGTAAACAAAGAATAAGCAGTGTAATGGTGCTCTGTGATTCCAAGGGTAAAGATTCACAGTGTATTTTCACATTTTCACTCTTGATGTGTTTGTTTAGATTTTGAGTTAAAGTACTTTTGGATTTGTATAGTGAATTTATATATCCTATCTATATAATACTTTGTTTTCACAGTCTATGGATGGCTTGCATGAAAAAGGAATGGCTGAAGATGTTCACTGTGGCTCCATGAAGAATATGCGACCTCCTCTCCCTGGAATGGGCCCACCTCAGAGTCCCATGGATCAGCATAGCCAAGGTTTATCCATACTGTGAATACTGTATGATTTTGGGCATTCCACAGAGAATCAGTAGTTACGTGTATTAACACATAGCTATTTCCTTTCGGGTTTGCCTTGAAAGGCTGAAGTGATACCACAGTGCAAAGGGAATAACTGAATCCCCTTGCTTTGTGGAGTGTGCATCAGTCATGTACAAGACAAAAGATAAGACTTAAGTGTGTGACTGAAGCCGTTAATTAGCCCAAGCCCATTACAGATTTCAGTTCACATCTCTTAAAAAATCCCCATCAAGTTCTATCTTATGTGGCTATTGTCAATGCAAATGCATTAGAATATGATGTATTTTAATCTTGTTTGAAGGAATGATAGCCTATGAGAACCTAGTTAAACCTTTTTTAATATTTATAACATGTATTTGAGGGTGGTAAAAGTTGTTTTAAAAATTTTTCAATGTCAGAAGCTCTTTTTACCCTGTTGCTTCGTGCCTTCTTTGTGTCCATCAACTTGCAATGAGAAACGATGTTCATTCTATAATCAGTTTAGTAACTGGTAACACCTCCTGGTATTAGTTCAGCAGGTAAGACTTGCACCTGAAGAATCCTATCTGTCCTCTCTACAAATTTATTAAGACCTGGTAACTTTTTGATGTACATGTTTATTTCAAAGAATAAGAGAAATTCTGGGAGAAGAAAATAGGTAAAGATAAGCAGAATTTCACAGCCTGAGCTGCATTGTGACTTTACAGTAGACTGACAGAATTCCCTGCCTGGGACCATCAAAAAGTACTGTTTTTCCATTGTAGTTTTCACTATCAGTTAAGGGTAAAAGAGTGGACTATTATTTAGAAGGTTTCAACTGATTTCAGAGAGATGTAAGCATGATCACCCAAGAGCAAAAATTTATTTGACTTGTTTCTTAAACTGAACACAGTGCTTAGTCTGATAATGAAGCTGGATCCAATTCAAGTGTAATGTGTGTAAAATGTAAGACCTTAAGTTGGAAATGTTTTGAATGCAAGTATCTCTGAATTTCTTTCTTCTCCCGTGCTAGCTGAGGCTAGACTTCCAGATGGTGTGACTCTGCACATAGATGATTGCATAAGTAGCAGCTGTGGTAAGCTAAAGACTACAGATCTCTGTTCTCTTTCTAGTGTATGTTCACAGCTTATTCCAAGGTAAATGGAGACTCTTAGAGTTACAGTAAGCCAGCTTTTAAAAGAAATGATAAATCACTCCACTGTGTTCCAATGCTTTAAATGATCAGGATTACTGAAGAGTGGTTTATCTTCATAAACAAAAAAAAAAAAAAAGGAGATGGCACTATAGGCTGTCATCTGTTGATCTTGCACTTTTTTCCTCATTACTATATGTATCCAAGATAGAAAATTAGGTTTCTTAATAGCCTTTCAACCTATTAGATACTTTCAGTCTGATTTACTACAACATTAGAGTCTTGTAAGACAGTTACATTCCTACAAGTTTTGCAGAAATTGCATGACAGAAGAGAATGAGCCTACCCATGCCCACGCTTATGGGGATATAATGCTATGAATTCTCTGAGATTCCACATAAAGATGCATAGTAAGTCTTCCAATCCTGACAAAATCTTCACTTGTGTTTGGTACATTGTTAGAAACCAAGATTAACTTCCTTACAGACTTTTGGATGTCTAATAATTGAGCTTTCATGTGTATCATGAAATAGAAGTTTTACCTTATTAGTTCTGTGTTAGGTTTTTTTATGGCTTATTTTTTGTAGCCCTCAAATTGAATTTGATAAATATATCTGCTCATTAATGTTATTTTTAAAAACTTTTGATGGGAAATAAGTGAAGAAACTCAAAACACCAGGGAGCTGATGACTCCCAACTTCTGCCTTTAGGTTGAAAGCATTAGCTGAGTGGCCATGTAAGAGTTAAACGTCATTTAATCTAGCCCTGGTTCTAGATAAATCAGAGAACATTGTCTGTCGTTATGACCTGGTCTATCAAAATAGGACATTGGTATATTTTTGTGGAAAAATCATAGAATCATAATGTGGCTTGGGTTGGAAGAGACCTTTTAAAGACCATCTAGACTACCCCACCTTACCATGAGGAAGGCCATCTTCAACTAGAATGAGTTGCTCTGAGCCCCATCCAACCTGGGCTTGATTGTTTCCATGGATTGGGCATCTACCACCTCTATGAGCAACCTGATGAAATGTTTCACCACCTTCATGGTAAGAAATACCATTATTATACCTGGATGGTATGAATTTATCCCCTTGTCCTATTGCTACAGATCCTATCTAAGTCCCCATTAAGTACTAAAAGATTGCAAAAAAGTATTCTCAAAGCCTTCTTTGGTACTAGGACAGTCAAATTATGACTGTCTTACTACAACAGATTGATTTTAAGAAATCTGATACTAACTTATGGGGACAAATCTGAATCTTTGTCCTCAATAGCTTTTCCTTTCCAATCTTGCTACTGAATTGGAGAAAGGGTAACATTCTGGGCTATTTCTGGTGGCTGTTTTCCTTTTCTTGAACTTAGGCACAATACCTTTCTTTTAGTCTGTTAAGGTTAAATGAAAGGAAAATCCATTGCTCCAACTTCATTTTTAGCCATTTAAACAGTAATCTTGCTACACTTAACCAAATTTGAACTGCAGGTTCCTTCAGCCTCCATGAATGAGCGGAGCTAAAAACACCAGTACTGGTATCAGAACAAAGAAATTTGTGAATTGTTTAGCTGCCAAGCAGAGTTATCCAGAAGATCAAAATTATATTAAAATTTGACTTTGTAAGAGGAGTAATGAGAAATTGCAAAGATAAGCCAAATCTGCAGTATATATTGAACTTATTATAGAAGTACACCAACTAAGTTTAACTTGCAGAATTCACTGAGTTACTGCTGCTTCACAATGTTAATTGTCCTTCTGTTCATAAGCTAGCTACACTTCCTTCTCTGATTTTTCTTCATCCCTTCAAAGATGAGAAAAGATCTGTTTATCCACCTGCTTGCCAGCATAAGACCTCTCAGCAGCATATTTCTACAGTTCGATTTTTACACACTCATTTTCTGTGTGTCACAAGCTTCACAAGAGCTAGTGTTAATCCTGATCACAATACTTACAGGAAAATGTTACGTCTTGCTTATATTAACTTGAAAATTTCCATATAGAAAAACAAAATTTTGGTTTTTTAAATTTTGTGTTTTAGACCCTTTACATGAAGCTTGTAAGACTTTTGTTCTTTCCTGAGATCATTCCTTGGATTTTTTTTTTTTTCATTCTTGTCACATCTGATTTCCTGTTGCCAGGATGCACAGGACTTGGAGGCTGAGAGAAAGTGTAAGTCATACAGGTCTAGAAAGCTCAAAAAATGCCTGCTGATGAAAACTCTGCAAAACTTGATCACAGACTTGCAGCTGTGAGCAAATGCTAAATACCTTCCACCACAGCTAAAGAAAGGACAGATCACTTCCTTCTGTCATCTGGACCATGTACAGATGCCATTGATAGAATTCCACTACTAAGTGCCACAAAGAGTGGAGAAAGTGTAGTTTTGGTGACAGAGAACTGTGAAATGTGGCATGAAGTTCAGAGCTTGGTGGTCTGATGCTTGCTAAGGAGTCTTGAAGTGAGCCAGAAGATTTCTGATTTTTTAAAAAAAAATTTAGGCTTTTCAAATTCATGGGAACATTATTTGTGCTGCACAACAACAGAGTGTAGTAAATACCTTTTTTACTCATTGTGTGTATTTTTAAGATCTAAATATCTGTTGTGCATTACCTGATGGATTGCTCTTCATATTTTGTCTCTGATATACTACATACTCTCACCAAAATCTGTGCCATCTCACAGATATATTGTGAAGCTCAGGGTAGCATGTATTAAGTGTAATTAAAATTCAGGCTTTAACCCATAGCATTACAAGTGCTGTAATAAGATGCAAGCAGTGTTTACTTCACAACTATGCTTGCTCTCATGGAGCTTTATTATAGAGTAGCACAGGGTTTGGCAGCTTGTTCAGAAGGTGATTTTTGTGCTTGCAGTTGATATTCCAAGTTCTTGAGCATACAGTATTAGTCATTCTTTGTCCAGTTCAAAACTTTAATCTATGTAAATTAAAGAGCAACTGTATAGAAATTGAGTACAATCTGTTTGTTTTCCTTTTATGTTGCTGTGTTGTCATGAGGAGGGCTTTTATCAGAGAAGGATACTCCTTGATGCATATGCATCAAATAAACTGAAAACATTAAGCTGATTTAATTTTCACTGTGAAACATTTGTCCAACATCCTAGCAAAACAGTACCACATTCTAGTCCTTATTTGTATTGTATTCTATGTTTTAGTTTGTGTGCTCCAAATGAGAGGCTAATTATAATTTTTAGGAATTAATGGACTATATAATCACAGTTCTTCTGAAAGAGCGGCTCATGAGGCTATCTTGGTATCCTATGGAATTCCAGACTGCGTTTTTGTTCTTGCAGAAAATACTACAGCTATCCTGACGAGAAAGAGTTTTTTATGGTCTGTAATGTTAAGGACACTCAACAGAATTTAGATTTGACTGAACAGAGAGATGAGTTTGTGATCTTCTTACCTGTTCTAGGTTACATGTCTCCACACCCATCTCCACTAGGAGCACCTGAGCATGTGTCCAGTCCAATGTCGGGAGGAGGCCCAACTCCACCCCAGGTGACTCCCAGCCAGCCAGGACCTATTATACCAGGAGACCCACAAGTTATGAATCAACCTAACAGAGGCCCTTCCCCTTTTAGCCCTGTACAGCTGCATCAGCTGCGGGCTCAAATTCTAGCATACAAAATGTTAGCTAGAGGTCAGCCTTTACCAGAAAACCTCCAGCTTGCTGTTCAGGGCAAGAGGACCCTGCCTGGGATTCAACAGCAGCAGCCTTCCAGTGCCTTCAATAGACAGTCTGGTAAGTGAAGCTAGGCTTTTTGTGATTGTGCATGTAATTCTTGTATAAAAGTACGAGGGCTTCTCACTGAACAGTAGCCTTTGATTTTAAACTTGAACAAGTGCATAAAACATATTTATGATTTATAGGATATGGCCAAAACATAAATAGAAGTTATTTCACTATGCAGTACTGTGGCTGCCTTGATTATGCTTGACATTTTTTGAATGTTAATCATACTTTACTGATTGGAATTTTACTGTTAGAGTGAATTTTGAGTCTTCTGTCACTATAAAAATGATCTGTAATAAGTTGAATGATCATTTGGTTTGTTGAGCAAATCTGTATAGTGTGTTGTCAAGTGAAAAAACATAAGGAAGAGTAAACATTCTCGTTTTTTACTCCTAATAATAATAATAGATGTTACAGTGCAGTAACAAAGCACAGTTTGGTCCCAAGAAAGCTATGTGACATTAAACAGCCTGTACTTTTTAAGTTTCTGAACACTTCTGCTACTGAGTTTGCATTAGAAATTGAGAATTAAGATGATACTATCTTCTTCTTAGTCGTGTTTTAATAATATCATTGCTCATTTTATTTTGGTGAGTGTGGCTTTGCTACCAAGTAAGGTTTTTTTCAGGAGACATAATTTTGATATCCCTCATTACATTTATTTTTTCGGAATAAAATCCACTTTAATCCTTGTTTAAGTAGAAGAAAAGTCGTGCTTGCCTGAAAGACTAGGGTGCTGGAAAGCTGAGTGATTTTTGAATATTTGTAAATGCTTCATATCTTACTAAGTTTCTTTGTCAAATTGCAGGTATTGGATTACATACAATAAGTGGTGCTGCAGCTGGACCAGGACCTGCTCCAGGAATGCCTGGACATGCAGCTGCCATTACCCCCAAAACTTGGACTGAAGGTATGGCGGAGTGTAATCATGTAGAGTTATGTTTAAGTGGTGTGGGTAGAGTCTGGGGAAAAGATGAAGAGGAGGAGGGGAGAAAGGTAAAAACACTTCAAAAAAAGGTGTAAACTTTACTGTGCCCAGGACTTGAGTCAAGGGGAGTCTAGTCATTCATTCATGATGTGAATATGTGAGATGACTGCAGTATCTTGTTAGCCTGAATGTGAAGCACCTTTTTTTATAATTAGAAGGAAGTATGTGAGCTGCCTCATATAAAATCTGCTCATAGAAATCCGTAAAACGTACCTAGTAAATTACATTCTGAACATGCTTAATGGTCTTTAGCACTGTAAACAAAAATTTTTAAACTATGGTAGAGTTAGGCTGCTTCTTATTTAAAAAGAGAAAATTGGATTGCTTTGAAAGTTCACTGTAGTCTTTGAGATATAATGAGCTGTGTAACTTTGCTCTTCTTGCACAATAGTCGGGTTTTGAACCAAATCATTAGGATTTGGGTTTACAGCTGTTTTTTTTACTTAAAGTTGCAGAAGTACTGTATTGAAGAGTATCCATAGTAGTATCTATTACTGGAATTTGTTTTCTTTTTAAGAGATTTAAAAATAAAGACGTTGTAGGTTTGCAGGTAATGCAAGCTTCTCATACAATAGAAATGTTATAATGTGTTGTTGCTTGTGCATTACTGATCTGGGGTCAGTAATGACTCCATGGTTGTTGATAGAAAAATTCCCCGTCCTTAGCTACTTAGGTCAACATAAAAAGTAAATAAAATAACTAGTATGTGATCAGATGTATGATTGCTTTTCTTGCAATACTCTCAGTAAGTACTAACAATATACTTTGGATAATAAAAAGAGGGAATTGTGTTTCTTGAGAGGTTGTATATATGAATTTACAAGGCACAGTGCTTGTTAGCTCAGTGCTGCTACTAAAAATTTCTGTTTTAACTACAGGCTGCTTATTTTTGTCTTTTTCTCATTCCTGTATTTTTAATAAGAAACATTTGTCTGTCTTTGCTGCATCTGTTTAGAGATTTTTTTTAAGATTCTGCTTTTGTTTTGAATTTGGTTTTGATTAATTGCATAGTCATTTGTAGTAGTGATTTTTTACAGTTCATTTTGCACGATTCCCAGAAAACTCAGATTATGCAGAGGCTTTTGGTGGGCTTACTTTCATTCCTTATTTTTTATAAACTGAATTGTGCTGTTGCTAAATACAGAATCTGCAGCTTGTGCTCAAGTTCCTCCTCTGGAGTTTAGTGCACATGTGTGATTGACAGGGGGCAATCTCCTTTTTATCTGGTTTTCAAGATGTTTGGTTTGAATTAAGGGTGATGACAGAATTGCAGGTGTATCTCTTGTCAGTTACAGGTATTTGAAAATCAGAATATGCTGGTGAGGTGTCATAATGGCACAGCAAAACTTACGTGTCTGAGGGACAGGTACAATTTTCATGTTAACTTAGGTGTTAATTTTAAATGTTACTAGAATGAAGTAATATGAAGCAATAATTTATTGCATTTGTAATACTTAAATACAATTAAAAGGTGATTTTAATGAAATAGATTTTATATGTGAAATATGTATGTGAAATACACATATGCGTACATGCATAGATATGAAGTTTTAATATGGCTATCTAGTTTCTGTCAAAGGAAACTTTGTTGTGTATGTGGTCAGGTGATGATTAGAGATTCCTTTTTCTAAGTGGTGCAAGGTTACTGAACAGGGAGCAGAATTAATTCTACATTTGCACAAAATTAGCTCTGCAGCTGTTATATTTCTTCTAATGCTAGAATTAAAAATCAGCAGGAATGGGAAAAGAAATAGCATCCGTCATAACAAAATTCAAGGTGTTCTGTTTTCCTTTGTGCCACTTTGTGAATTGTGTTGTAAACTCGCATTTTAGTATGTTTTTTTAAATACAAATTGTGGTAGTGTCTTGGTGCATTTTTTCTGATAGTTTTGAATGTTTACCTTACTCATCACTTTTGGTCTTCAGGAATTGTAATGATTTTCTTCCTTCCATATTTCATATTATGATTAAACATTTTGTTATGATTCAGGCCAAGCCCCAGATTTGAATGTCACCAACGTGCAACAAAAGCTTTCCGCACCGCCACCTAGTGGGAGGCCTTCTCCTGCCCCACCTGCTGTGCAGTCTACTACTGCCATGCCAGGACCTTCTGTACCACAGCCACCACCCGGACAGCCTTCACCCATTGTACAACTGCAGCAAAAGCAGAATCGCATCAGCCCCATCCAGAAGCCGCAAGGATTGGATCCTGTTGAAATACTCCAAGAACGTGAATATAGGTAAAAATGAATGTCAGGATTCAAATGCATATGCAGATTGTTGTTTTTCTCAACTGAAGTTCCTTGCAATCAACTGCTATGCTGATGATAGTATAAACTAGGTTTCCAGAGAGTGATGGAATCAAAGCTAAATACAAAAACTGAACAATGATTTAATTCTACCCCAGGTTATCAGCTAGTAAACGTACTGGCAGTATCATTGAAAATCAGGTAAGTTTGAAACAGACTCAGGGACGTGTTTGTTTTAGTGTATTACTTGAATACAGCAAACACTGAAAGTTAGGAAATCCCTGTAATCTACAGAGAAGCCATTTATGCTTCTGAACTGTAAGCATAAGGGAGGTTAGAAGAGAATGATGGAAATGATAAGACTAATTCGTTAGTGGCCACAGCAAAACCAGGTTTCATTAATAATGATGGAGCTGGCTGGACTACAGAAGAGTAGAGAGAATATTTGGGGGTATACAGACAAGATTTAATAAAAGGATGTGGGATGTTTCTGCATGTAGAATATGTTCCTGATCATTATCAGTAGAAAGAAACTGCACTTAGCCTATTTGCTTGTTTTGGACTGATGATACGTCTTCCAGTTAGTATCTATGAGTCTATAGGAGAAAGCAGCCAAAAAGGACAGTGATCTCACTGAAAACTGGTATAATGACTTTTGTTTTACCAAGGTAAAAAATCACGAAGTATTTATGTGGTACTGTGCCATGTCTAGAATCCAGGCCATGATCCAAGAAATACTCTTTTTGTGTAAGATAATTCTTAATTCGTTGGCATGTTGTTGTGGTTATTCAGATATTTGCTGGTTTTACTTCAGGACTGTGGATATTTAGGCTTCAGATGTTTTAGTGTGAGCAATCACTATTTCCCTACAACTCTTTCAGAAAGCTTGTAGAACACACCAGTATGTGCTGTCACAGTTGCTCTGAGTGAAGGATTGTAGTGCTAAGCTGAGACAAGAATCTGGTGACCAGCACAGTGTAACCTTTCCTGCATCAAATGAACTCAGATTGGTACTTCTTCTGTCTTCCCTCCCCTGCTCCATGGCATCATTTATGGCAAACTGTTGTATCTGAGTATGCATAAAAGGAGGAAAGTGAGGAGTGTCAGAGAATAGCAGTGCTGCCTTTTCTGATGTGGAGAAATCATTACAGATACAGAATATCCATTAGGTTGTAAATACCCTGATCTTGGCAGAGTGAAGGTGGAAGTTTTGATAGGAGTTCAGCTTTTTTAATGTTGAACCCTGCTAGAATTTGGTTTTGCTTTTCATATTAGAATGTCTGAAACTTGTGCAAATCTTATAATTATTTCAAACTGTGTAAGTAACATCAGAAAAAAAGCTTTGTAAAATTCAATTTAACAGCTTTTGTGCTTTGGACAGTTTCAGACTTAGCTTCAGTATAGGTGTGTATAATAGAGAAACATGATGTATTCACACTTGCTTCATAAAAAGAGTAGAAGAAAGCAAGTAGAAAAATTTGTATTCTGAAACAGTAAGTGAAGTTAGTGAAAGCTTGAAGTGGTTATGTCTTGAGATCTCTGGGTTAACTTTGTTAATAGAGGGGCATTATACTTTGAATATAGAGAACTGTTTGAATTATTAATTGTCATGAAAAGACACAGTTATCTGGTATTTCAGGTATTAATTTTTCAAACATACAGATAGACTCAAAGGGTGAAATTTTTATATGCTGCCTTGTTGTCATAGTGTGATTTTTGAACTTGATTAAGTTAGGAACCCATGAAAATACACATAAAGTTTTCTCAGTGACGATACTGGTTTTGGCTGGTGTGGAGTTAAATTTCTTCGTAGTAGCTAGTGTGGGACTTTGTTTTGGATTTGTTCTGAAAATAGCATTGACAAGACACTGATGGTTAAGTTCTTGCTAGAGGAGAGCTTACACAATGTCAAGGCCTTTTCTGTTACTTACAGTGTCTCAGTGAGAAGGCTAGGGATTCATGAAAAGTTGGGAGGGAACAGAGGCAGGACAGCTGAACTCAACTGACCAAAGAGATTTGAGTGTACCACATGACATCATTCTGCTCAGCAATAAAACTGAGGTAGGCTGGAAGCAGCTTGCTTCTTGGAGACTGGCTGAGCATTGATCGATTGGTGGTAAGCAGCTGTTTTCACTTACATCGCTTGTCTATTTCAGGTTCTGTTTTCTTCTCTGGTATTTTTTTCTCTCTTTTTCTTGATGTTTCTGAACTAATGGTGTGAATTGTGCTGCAGAGGTGACAGTAATTTAGCATTATCTTAAAATGTTAGCATGTTAAAAATTTAATTGCTGATGTAGTTAACTATTTCTGTTTTCTCTGTATACCTCTTAGTTGTACAGTGTTAAAGACTTTTAGGATAGAATACGTGATACCCCTTAGTTGTACAGTGTTAAAGACTTTTGGGATAGAATACGTGATACTGCATGAACTTTTCTGAATTTAACATGTACATGGTTTAAGTATTAGAGCATGTGTTACAGAATAATGTAAATGAAATATTTTTGCTGTTATGAAGTTACATGTAGTCATCTTCTTTTTAACAGTAGCAATTCTTTTATCCTGTTATTGCTCTGAGGGAGTTATGTAGCTTGTTTCATCAAATAATTAATCTAATAGGCAATTAGAAGTACAGTATATGATTCAACTACGTTAAATATACCACTGCAGATAGAGAAGCTGTAATGCACCTTTTAACATTTTGCAGGATCTCAAAAAGCTTTGAATCTAATGAAACATCAACAGTCTGCTTTTTCTCACCAAAAAGAGCCTTGATTGAAAAAAGGGCTCCAGCCTATTAACAAAGATAAAGCAAATAGTGTTGCTGTCAGATTCATGTGGTTTTACTGAGAAGCTGTTTGCAATATGTGTTCTTTTACGATGAGATTTTATGACAATTGCTGTTAATTTTTGCATGGCTGAAGGGGGATAAAAAGAAACTTAAGTACTTAAAATTCTTAAAAGTATAACAAGTTTAACTTACATGTGGAGAGCTATTAAACTTGTATTTCTTGAAATCTGCCCAAAATGAAAAATTCATGCCATGCTTTTACAAAACTCTCTTCAACACTTTCTTCAAAATAAAGTGTTGCTTTTTAGTCTCACTGAATAGATCACTTGAAGCTAACAATGTATGTAATTTGAAACTGTGGAAACACATTTTTTTTCACCTTCTTGTTGCCAATTAAAAAAATAGACTTGCTAGTGTCTCGTAGATTGGAATTTCTTTCTACCATCTGCAAAGTCCCTTCTTCTGCGTCTTTGTGGCTTTTTGAGTAGCATCCATACCAGACAAGTTTGAATGTGTAGGCATAATCTCTGAAGTTGACCCCAGTTAATGAGAATGAGGTGTATTGCCACTTGTTTTTCCAGAGAAATCTCTGTGTAGATGAACTAGCTACTTTCTGCATGGACAAAGATGAATTGCTGAGATGAGAAATCTAATTAAATTCATGCTTTAAATAGTGAGATTATATCTTTCAAGTGCTTGTAAAAAGCATCTTAGAAGCTTTTTTTGTCTGTTTACCTAAAAGCTATTAGTATTTTTCCATGAAGATTCAAACAAATGCTGGCATTCTCATTAAAGAGTAGAGGGTGGCTGTGATGAGACACAAGTAATTGTTGAGGTCACTTCAATATTTCTAAATTCTTTTAAAAATCCTACTGGCTACTTAAGAATATAATACAAGAATGAACATTGGGTGCTAAAAGAAAGGAAGAAAAAATTGGAAGTTTGTTCACAGTAAAGCTTCCTAACTAAGTTCGCAGCTTAGTTGTAGAAAGGTTGTGACTGTTCCCTTAAAGTTAGTGAAAGCACAGTCTCTCTCTATAGCTTGGCTGCTTTTTTGTATTGATGTGCAGTAGTACATTTAAGAAAAACATGTAATTCTCAAGAATGCATGCTTAGTTGCACTAAAATACCTTCTTAGTGACTGGAATTTGCAGTGACAGATGAGGATGTCCAAAATGTGGACATTTTAGTGTAGGACATGTGCAGGAAAGAACAAAATATACCATTGTCACTTTCTGAAGGAATAATTTTCTTGAAGGGATTATGAACTTCTCTAGGGCTGGACAAAATACCTGTAGAACTTTCTAGCTAACCCTTCTACATTTATTTCTCAATCAGCATGAAAAACTTAACTAATCCAATGCTTCTGTAGTTTTTTTGCTGTCTTGAGAGCATTAGGTTAGTCTTCTCCACTAATGTAGGATTACCACTTCCTTCTTGTTCTGAGACTTGAAAAAGTATTTTGATATTTTAAAAAACCCATAGTTTTGTTAAATTCCAAGAGCTTTAGGAAGGAGTACTATTAACAGAATAAATGCTGTCTGCACCTGTAAAAGTGATTCCAGTTGCTTTTCTGATTCTCTGTAAGTCTTCATGTATGCAGTTACTGTGAGATACCTGTGTTTTCATTTGTTCTGACTCCATATATTAGGTGCAGCTATTTTGCCTGATGTGTGATCTGCTTTGCAGTTGTGAGGCTGATGTGTTGAGTGTTTGAGAGTTTGTCACTATGATAATACAGTGATCTGATGAGAGGCAAAATAGAGAAGGAAGTAGGATTACTCTATGCAGAGGAGCCCTATACAAAGTGTTTTCTTTATACCTTCATGGCTGTTAGAGTTTGCACTGCAGTAACTCTACTGCAGGCAGCTTCTTCTAATATAATCCCATGTTTTGTGCTTTGTGAAAGTAAAAGGAAATTTTGTGAGCCATGTGTGGTGTAGGGAAATTAGATACTTTCCTGTCCCTGAGCCTTTAGACATTTGATTTTGAGAGATAAAGAACTGTGTGGTTTTGGGGAGGGCATGTGTGTATTTGCTTTTTGTTGGGGGTTTTGGGCTTTTTTGTTTTTTGTTTTTTTTTTTTTTAATCAAAACCTGGCAAATGGAGGGCTCTGATTCAGTTAAACTTAGGTGCAACTTTTGGATAATGTAAAATTTTGGAGTCAGCTTTTTAGTTGCTGTTTACAGAAATACTTAATTGTAAATATAACCACAAGCCCCATGTAACTGCTAGCTCTGTGACCTTGATTTTTAATGCAAAAGCTAGAAAAACAAGTTCTTTCTGGCTTGTCCATTATTCTCTCTTTCTCTTTGCCTTTTGCAAATGATTGCAAAGGAGCTTTAAAGGATGAGTTTGACAGCTGTGTAAGTGTGCATACTTTGCTAATAAACTTCTCATTTGTCAGCAAAATAAGCAGGTACAATTCCAGATATTAGAAAAAATTCTGTAACTGTCATCATTGAATACACCGTGCATACCCTTCAAAATAGCTTGAAAACAGAACTCTATAAATTATGAGTAAAATAAAATTCTGATGTTTCTTTTCACACGTATAGTTTTAGAAAAACTTAAGGGACAAGGAACATTTTCTTTTTTTGGCAGTTTATTTTCCAAGTGGAAAAGGATACTTAATGTCATCTTTGCAAAGGCCTGTTAATTCAGAAACAACTAGTAAAAGCCATATGCCTTTTTTTATTGTGTAATTTTGATAACTTCCAACACCTTTGTCTTGGTCATTGATCAGATTTTCTATCTACTTAGGCTTCAGGCTCGAATTGCTCACAGAATCCAGGAACTGGAAAACTTGCCTGGTTCTCTGCCCCCTGATCTGCGAACCAAAGCTACAGTGGAGCTGAAGGCACTTAGATTACTGAATTTCCAGCGGCAGGTAATGACTTCAACTTCAGGAAAATTCTCACAAACGTCACAGTGTAGCAAAGAGTAAACTGGTGAGAGATTTTCATGCAGCACTGAGTCTAAGTAGGAGGTTTTGTATGAGAAGAAAGCTGATTGATAAGTCACAGATGTTTTTAACTTAGATTTTGTTTTCTTAATTAAAATACACGAGTGCTCTGTATTTCATGTTTTATCTTCCAGTTGTAGAACTGTATCTTTCATAATGGACATGGCATTGCTTCAAAGACAAAACAAGAGCCAAATAGACAGAGAACTAATTTCCCCCACAGACCTCAAGAGATGCCTCATTTGGGACATAGTTTAATTTTATCTTGGATCCCCTGGTTTTAGAAAGAGTTTTACATTGGTGGTGTATGTGGTGTTGCTCTGTGATCTGTTTTCAGGATTTTAAATATGGCACACAGGCTTTGAAAATAAGGATAACAAGATAATACCTAAGATATAAGTGCATGTTTCAACAAATGAGTTTCAGAAAAGTAATCGGTCTGCCAGACTGTTACGGACCTTTTGCCCATTGGATTTTCCAGCTAGTTTGGAAGAACCTAGATGTGGCTTGGCACGTCAAGCAAAAGTACATCCTGACAGAAGCCTTGGCAGTAGTTTTACCATGAAGTCCAACTCTTCTTTTACTTTGCTTTAGGCATTCCTTTGTAACAAAGTGTTGTCAGAGATCAGATGAAAAGCAGCAGGACTTCCTGCTGTACTGCTGTGACTGTGGTGGGCCCTTAACATTTTTTTCTCACTGTGTTCAGTTGTTCATTTGTTCACTGTTTCTCAGTTGTGTTCAGGTCTAGCTGGAGAAAGTATTTTATGTGGGTTTTCTTATTTGATTAAGAGTGATTAACACCATTCTGGGGAGATGGAAGATTCATTTCGGGAGACAGGTGTAGCTGCTTTAGTTGTATAAATGCTAGATCTTTTCATGATTACTGGAAAGGGAAGAAAAGGCTGCCACATCTTCTGGAATATTACTGGTCTTCTCTGCAATGCCATTGTTTAAATTTGTTCCTCCATGTATTAATTTTTTTTTGTTTGTTTTAAGTGTTTTTTTTTTCCTCACTGGTAGCTAAGACAAGAGGTGGTAGCATGCATGCGTCGTGATACAACGCTGGAGACAGCACTGAACTCCAAAGCCTACAAACGAAGCAAACGCCAAACTTTGAGAGAGGCCCGTATGACTGAAAAGCTTGAGAAACAGCAGAAGATAGAACAGGAGAGGAAGCGTAGGCAGAAGCATCAGGTATTTTAACTTAACAGGTATTTGCTCCATGGCAGAAATGGACTTAGCTTCATTGTGTGAATCTTCTCTTTTACATGTCTTATGTGCCTTCTGAGTTCTAAGGTAAAAAAATTCCAAATCATGTGATAAGCAATTACAGAATAATAAGATTAGAGCTTCTTTATTCCTGATTTCTAATCTGGTGTTCTGTCCAAGTATCTCCACTAAATTGTTTCTCTTTCTAGGAATACCTGAATAGCATCCTTCAGCACGCTAAAGATTTCAAAGAATACCACCGGTCAGTCGCTGGGAAAATTCAGAAGCTTTCTAAGGCTGTAGCAACTTGGCATGCCAACACTGAGCGTGAGCAGAAAAAAGAAACTGAGAGAATTGAAAAAGAAAGAATGAGGAGACTAATGGTAAGGAATAGAGGAAAGAATATGGTTATTTTAGCTAAAGTGACATACTTTATCCTTTTAATACTTCATTCACAGTCTCAGTTACACATTTATTTCTTTAGTGGAGTAAAGCTTCTGTAATGCAACGCATATAAATATAGTCATAGTCATCTAGGTTGGAAGGGACCTTTCAGATCATCTAGTCCAACCATCAGCCCAACTCTGACAAGCCTCATACCTGGATGGGGACTCGAACCCCTGACCCTGAGCTTAGGAGTGCGATGCTCTCCCCACTGAGCTATATCAGGGGGATTAAAACAGCTGCAGATTCGTTATATGTATTTCTGATAGAGGTAATGAATGTCATGCTGTTCAGTCTGCCAGCATGGAAACTTTGCTCAGCTATTTCTGTATAACATCACTTAATCTCATTAACTTTATATACTGTTATATAATTGCATCAGTATTGGTCCATAAGGTTGTGTAGTTTATTACCGGTTTGTAGTTTGAAAGATTCCATATCTATTTAATATGTTCATGACATTACTCTGCAACTTTTTTAGAAAGCTGATTTTTGCATATGAAAATACATAACCAGTAGAAATAATGCATGTATCTTGAGAATTAGTAGTAGTCAGTTCTACCCATTAATGTTCCAGGACCATACTCCCTTGTTCCTGTTTAGTAGTTTCCCCTTGCTTGCATCTCTAAGGTATCAGTGGTAATGTTCTTTGGGCAGGGTTTCTGTATAACCACATCTTTTCAGAACACCATGGAAGCAATCACTGGTCTGCCTTCTTTTCAGTGTTTAAGCTTTTTCCAGGATGTAATGCTTATATACATGTATGTTTTCACCTAGGATTGGAAATTATTTGTCAAGACTTAGATTAGCTGTTTTTTAACAGTATTAACAATTTCGAAGTGGGTGAGAATTGACACTCCTACTTTGAAACATGATGGAAAAAGAAGAGTTAAGTATCTTATATGAATGCTGGTGTAATGTAAAACTCTAGTCCCTGTCTATGATTAATCTCTTCCTGTTATGAATAAGGACTGAATGCTCTGGTTTCAGAAATCACAAAACAAAGCTTAGAAATAATTAAAAATAAAAAAGATAGAAACTTATAAATGTGAATGAAGGACTTACACAGGGGAATAACAAATGTTTAGGCCTTAGAAGACTTCTTAAAATTGTATAATAATCTGTGCTATATGGCTTTTTTATATATATATTTTTTTATATATATATAAATATATATTTTTTTTTATAATCACACATAATTGTGAGCAGTCTATTTAACCAGACTCATAAAACTGTTAATTATTAAGAGAAAATCAAGCTAATTTAAAAAGAAGATAATTTTGATATTTTGTAAATATTTTTGTATGTCACAAGATTGATCTTATGTCAATCTAACATGTGGAACAAGAAACAGTAAACTATCCATTGCTGAAGAATATGAAGTAGATTTTAATGTCTAGAAATGGCTTAGGATACCACAGCTTCCAGAATATCAGTGCTTTCACCTAAGGCTGTGGTTAAGCTCTTATCATAGGTAGAACACTTCCTAGGCATTCTCAGTTTCGGATATTTCTCTGAAAGTCCAATTAAATCTTTCTGTAGAAGTTAGCTCTGTGTTGTGTTAGTGGGTTTATTTTATTCAGTTGTTATTTAGTTGTGATACATTTTGAATTTGCAGATAATTTTTTTCATAGATATCATCTTCCCTCAGATGTTTAATGTGATTTAGGAAAGTGCTGTGTCTGAAAGTTTTACCTGCCTTTTCAGTAATGCTGAATTCATTACACAGTATGTCCTTTACTGTCTGTAATTAGAAATGGTGACCGTGTCACAGCTCATTAGTACTAGTATATATCACATGCAAGAATTGGCATTGGTGTGGTTTAAAAACAGTAAATAGATACTGTCAAAACAAGAATGAATATATAAAGGAAGTAGCTTGGTTAGATTCCAATGACTGTGTATTCAGTATTAATAATGATAATAATTAGTAACAATGTTATATAATTCTATTCTGATTATTTTAAAATGTGGGGCTTGAGTCTTTTACTTCTGATCACTTGAGCATTGTAATTTTACAAGCAATTTCCTAAGATTAATTTGAACATCACAACAGTTCCTGCCAACTTGCTGCATTTCTGGTGTCTCTCCAGAAAAACAGAAAATATTTTGTATTTCCCAGAGTGCTGTCTTTGAAATTAGTCTTTCTCAAGTTTTGTATTTTTAAGGCATTGGAGACTTCCTTTATTTGATGTTTAGCCAAAATTGAGAAACATGTGCCTGTTGCTTTCTGTCTGTTTTTCTGATATGCTCAAATGCTGAGCTGCCTCTTCATAGCACATGTGCTGCCCCTTACAATACAGTTAAGCAGTGCCATAAGGATGCAGAAGTTGCCAGAATGACTTAGAGATGTAGCCGTGAATCTTGTCTCTGATAGTGACTAATGTAAAAAATAAAATAATACCAGAGTAAAAAGATGATAAAAGAATTTTTCCAAAAGCAAATTTTCTTCTAACACCTGAAAGAAAAAAACAGTTGTATTCGTCATACTGAAGTCAACACTAAATGCAAGTTTACTTCCACTCCCATGTTCATTCTCTGGATGTGTCTTTGAAAAATCACCTCAGAAGAATACTTATAAAGCATCTCTGTTCTGGGGCATTTAAATCTTTTTGAAGTGGAATTAAGTGATTTTTTTTTTCCCTCCTTACCTGTCATAACAATTGTAGATTTACCAGTCATTAGTCTATGGTAGCAGGAGATGTTTAGAATTGCAGAATCTCTGAGTGCCAGTCAGGCTAACAGAGAGCTCTCTTCACCACCCACCTTCAGAAAAAATTGCCAACGTGCACTTCAAAGAAGGTTCCTCAACCTGTTTTCCACTGCATCTGAAAAACGTTTATGGTCAGAAATTACACAGCTTCTGTGGCTGTTAATGTCCTTCTGCACTATGAAGTGCAGCCCAGCCCTCGACCATATTGACTGCTGTGCGGTTTCAAACTTGAGCATTCTCCATTCCTTTCTCTGATAAAGATGTTAAACAAAACATGCTCCAAGATAGAACCCTGTGGTATCCCTCTTCATGACCGTCTTGCAATAGAATATTAATCTCTGCAGCTTCACAGAGACGGTCTTAGGTGAGGTGTTGGTGGATGAGTAGCTGCAGATGAGGGAGCAATATGCGCTTGCAGCCCAGAAGGCCAGTTGCACCCTCCACTGCATCAAAATAAGCATGGCCAGGAGGTTGAGGAGAATGATTCTGCCTTTCTGCTGTGGTGAGACCCCAGCTAGAGTAATGCGTCTAGCTTTAGAACCCTTTAGAACAACGGACCTGTTGCCATACCAGAGCAGGGCCATGGAAATTATCAGGGGGCTGGAACACCTCTCATACAAGGGCATGCTCAGAGAATTGGGATTATTCAGTGTGGAGAACTAAAGGCTCCATGGAGGCCTTATACCAGCTTTGCACTGCCTAAAGTAAGCCTACGGAAAGGCTACAGAGAGGTACTCTTTATCAGGGAATTTTGAACTGAAAGGGGTTAGATTTTAGTTTGATATTCATTGCTTTGTGAGTGGTGAGACATTGGAACTGATTGCCTGTAGAAGCTGTGGATTCTGCATCCCTGGAAGTGTTCAGTTCTAAGTAGGACAGGGCTCTGAGTAACCCTACTACAGCAATAGGGTTGGAATTAGATGATCTTTAAGGTCTCTTCTTACCTAAACCATTCTGTGATAATTCAGTGCCACATTAGCACAAATGTATGACCTTCTGGGCCTGGTCATCTGATGAGTTCTTTGCTCATCTTGTTCCCCTATCAGTTAATAATGACCTAACTAAGATAGCAAATGGTTATGGACATAGGAATTGGTTGGTGTTTCTTTGGAAGCATTTCTGTCATGGTTGATATCTATTTTGTATTGCTAGGCTGAAGATGAAGAAGGCTACCGCAAGCTTATTGACCAGAAGAAAGATAGACGACTGGCCTACCTATTGCAGCAGACAGATGAGTATGTTGCTAACTTGACTAACCTGGTATGGGAGCACAAACAGGCACAAGCAGCCAAAGAGAAGAAGAAGAGAAGGAGAAGAAAGAAGGCAAGTAATTGCAGATGGTGTTTTTAGGTCATGTCTTCAAATCCTGTTACATTGTTGCTACACTCAAGTATATAAAAAATGTCTAAAATAATTTTCTCTGGCAAATTCTTAACACACTCTCCACTGAAATACATTCTAAGTATGTTTCTTTCTCTCTTCCTTTTCCGTCCCTTCCTACATTTCTGTCTTTCTTGTGCAAAGGATTTTACATCAAGCCTTGAAGAAGCCTTTGACTCAGTCCCCCACAAAATCTTTCTCTCTTAAGTTGGAGATACAGATTTGATGGGTGGACTGCTCAGTGGGTAAGGAACTGACTGGATAGTTGCATCCAGAGGGTAGAGATTAATGGCTTGATGTCAGGATGGAGAGGGAAGACGAGTGGTGTCTTTCAGGGATCTGTGCTGGGACCAGAGCTGTTTAATATTGTCGTAGGTGATGCAGACAGCAGAATTGAGTGCACCTTCTTCAAGTTTGGAGACCTTGTAGTGGCCTACCACTAATGGAAGGGGTCCTAAAAGAAAACTGGAGGAAGAGTCTTTGCATGTTGTACAGCAATAGGATGAGAATAAGCAGTTTTAAACTGAAAGAGGGGATATTTGTATTAGACATTAGGAAGAAGTTCTTCACTGTGAGGGTGGTGAGGCACTATACAGGTTGCCTAGAGAGGCTGTAGATGCCCCATTCCTGGAAGTGTTCAAGGGCAGGCTGGATGGGACTTTGAGCAGCCTCGTCTAGTGGTAGATCATGGCAGGGGCATTAACTAGGTGACATTTGAGATCCCTTCCAACCCTAATCATTCTGTGATTCTGTAAAATACTGCTTATTTCTTGGAGCGATGCCTGGGGAGAAAAAAAAGTAATCTAGTGTACTTCAAGGTTGTTTTAGCTTGTAATTTGACCCCAAAATATCATGTACTTACCCCAAAAAAGTATCTGCATGATGATGTAGATGGAGATTAAATTGGAGATTGGATTAAATTGGATTGAAATGGAGATTAAAGCACATTAGAGGAAATTAATAGCAAATTGCATGAAAATTAATTGCTATTTTATTTTTATAGCAGAGTCTGTAACTAGTTAACCTCTTGTCTGGACCAGAAATTCAGTAGGGTAGACTTTGATGCATTTTTATAGCATGACCAGAGCTGTTTCAAGTACTCTGTTAATATTAGTAAATGGTTTGTGTGTAGTAGTAATTCTGTGCCTATCTCTACCTGAATCCACCCATACCTTAAATTACATGCACCCCAGTCATGGGATTGAGAAATAGAGTGAAACATATTCATGGTCTGAAAAGCTTCTGTCATAGAAAGAATTCTGTCTGAACTTGTAGTCTGCAATTTTTTCACTTCTTTCTTTGTTGTAGAAGGCTGAAGAAAATGCAGAAGGAATGGCATCTGGTCTTGGCCCTGATGGAGAGGTATGCAGTTTACAAGGTGGCATTTTATTGTATTTTTGTTGCTTGGTTTTTTTTTTCAGCAGTGTCATTAATTGTTCTGTGTGCCACTACTACAAGTTAAATAAAAATCATCGCTATAGATGTTCTTTTTGTTCTTTCATAACCAGAAGTAAAAATTATCTGTGTTAATATTTATACTAGCCTTTTCCCTTTTAAAAAGTTGAAGACATAATTACAGATTATCAGCTTTGTTGCATGCTTAAAAGGAAATGGTTTTCTTACGGTCTGTGCAAAGACATAATTTATTTGCTCAAATTAGGTTGTAGAATTGGTATTTTCTAGCTTCTCGCTTTTAAAAAATACATTGTTAACATTGCATGTAATTAACTTTCAGACACAGAACAGACTATAGTATTATGATGACTTAAGACATCTCAGAGCTCTTTCTTCTTCAGGAGCAAATTAAAATGAGTGACTTTTCTGTGTAATTTTTCAATAATGCTTTCCATTCAGTGTTTGAGTGTATGCTGCCTCATTAAGAGGTATTCTGTTAATGCTGTTTTCCTGTTCCCTTTTATTTTTATATAAAAATTTCAGAATTGTATTTATTGTTTCACCTTTGGAGTTTTTAATACATGCAAGTGATATTTTTGTTGACATTGTTAAAGTTCTAGCAACATCCTTTAGTGAAGCTACTGTTGCCCAGGGAAAATGCACATAAAATTCTTGTTACTTCAGTGTTTGTGGAAATGGGGAAGTTTTATATTCTTGTCAGTCACTGTATTTATGACTATTCAGAATTATTTTCTATGTTCATACACACACATGTATATATGTATATATATGGAAAGAGAGGGTGAGTAGAAGGTTCCTCAGTAGAAGTGGTAGTAGAGGGCAACAGTGTTTTAAAGTAGAAAATCTGTGGGTAAGGAAAAACAGAAAAATTAATTGTGCTATTCCAGTTTTATTCAGGGCAGTGAATATATTCATAAGGTTCACCTTATGAGAGAGCAAAGATGTAACAATTTAGCAAACTTTTAAAGTTAAAGGCTGTTTTAAATATTCACTGCCCTGAATTCATTAATTGACAAAGCACTCAAAGTAAACAAATCCTTTTACTTATTCTGTTGACCTAATAAAATTGGAACACCAATCTATAATAATAAAACACATTGGTATAAATAGCAGAATTAAATGCCTGTAAACAAGCATGATTTTTATGTTGTTTTACAGAAGCCAGTAGTGTTCTTTTCCATGCTGTTCTTGTTAATGTATTTGGAATACTATGATACTCTTTTGGATATCACATACAATGTGTTACGCACAAATACTGTGGCTCAGTGTTTGCTTGATAGTCATGTGAGAAGGTGTGTTTCCTTATAACAAAACTTCACTATTCATTTAGATCTTGAATATAGAAGTATACTATCTGTTCTTTTTATTAAGTGTGACAAGCATGAAATTCAGTTGCCTTATGGTATAAAATTCCATTTGAATTTTTAGCCCATAGATGAGAGTAGTCAGATGAGTGACCTTCCAGTCAAAGTGACTCACACTGAAACTGGCAAAGTTCTTCTTGGACCAGAAGCACCAAAAGCAAGTCAGCTGGATGCCTGGTTGGAAATGAACCCTGGGTAAGACATTATTACACTAAGCAGGCTGCTTTTTCTGTTTGCAGTGATCTATTTCACAGGATTTTCTTAGTTAATCCCTTCCCCTTTCTCCTTCCCCTTTCCCCTTCCCCTTTCCCCTTCCCTTTTCCCCTTC